>PVIY010026029.1:0-36119 GCA_004026745.1 Myrmecophaga tridactyla | reverse complement strand
TAGGTCATCAGGAAGGGCAGGAAGACCAAAATCTGTAGATCAGGTCATCAGGAAGGGCAGGAAGTCCAAAATCTGTAGATCAGGTCATCAGGAAGGGCAGGAAGACCAAAATCTGTAGATTAGGTCATCAGGAAGGGCAGGAAGACCAAAATCTGTAGATCAGGAAGGGCAGGAAGACCAAAATCTGTAGATCAGGTCATCAGGAAGGGCAAGCTAGAACTTTCAGACGAAGCTGCAGTCCACTATGAATTTCTTCTTCATCAGAGAAACCATAGCTCTGTTTATAAAGCCTTTTAACTGATTGAATCACGCCCACCAGGTTATCTAGCATAAACTCCCTTACTTAAGTCAAACTGGAAACTTTAATCGCATCTACAAAATACCTTCACAATAGCACCTCGATTAGTGTTTGATTGAATAACTGGCATCTGTAGTCTAGTCAAGTTGATATATCAAAATGACCACCACACCAGCCATGCACGTTGGGGTTAGGGGGAGATGTGAAAAGGAAGAGGAAAATGCTGGGTGCTCTAAGGATAGCAGTAGAATTACACAAAGAAGCAGTGGGTCACTAACTTATTGATCTACTATGCACCCCACATTGGTATCATTTCTCTTTTCTGAGGTGCCTATTATTTAAACATGGGATCACTAGAGGCAATAAATTGAAATTTCTCTCTCTGGGCCAGAGCCAAACATAGATATTTAACTCTTAGGTATACCAAGACAGGTACAAAAAAAGTCCCTCTCACAAACATAAAAAGAGAAGAAAGAAGTCTCTGATTAATCAGACACAGTTACTCAGAATGAAGTTTAGTCTAACATCAGAGAGGATTTTTACACAGTTTACAACTAGTGACAGATTCCGGTTTTGCCAGCCTGTTGGAGATCTGAAGACTATTGCTCTGGCTCACTACCTGCAATATTTTAGAAAATTATTAACGCAATTAGTTTGCTAAGAATTTTTATTTAATTTTAAACTTTTTATGTCCAAGTTCTTTTGAACTTACAGGATAGTTACAGAAATAATATAAACCTAGTACTGAGCACTCCAATGTATTCCTACCTACCGAATACTTAGATATACCAATTTTAACATTTTGCCACATTTGTCGTATCTATCTATCCTTCCACCTACCTGTTTGTCTGTCTGCCTATCTATTCACCAATCCGTTTTCTGAACATTAAGTGTATGTTATGTGCATCCTGCTCCTTGAACACCTCCCACTTCCATGCACATTTCCCAACAACGATATTCACTTAGGTATCTGCCTTAAGTGCAGTTATCAAGTTCAAGAAGTTTAACATTGTTATAAAGTTTACAGCCTACATTCCAATTTTTTCATGGGTCCCGATAATGTCCTTTTGAGCATTCTCTCCTCCTTTGTTAGATCCCTACCAAGAATCATGTATTACATTTAACTGGCATTGTCTCTTTGGTTGCCCTTTTATTTTCTAATGGTGGGAACACATATACAGCACAAACTTTCCCATTTCAACCACTCCAAATATACCATTCAGTGGGAATGATCACATTCGCTACGTCATGATACCCCTACAGCCTTCCGTTATAAAAACTTTCCCATCTCCCCAAACAGAACCCCTATACGCATTTTGCATTAACTGCCTAGTTCTCCTGTCCCTGACAACCTATACCCTTTACTCTAATATCTGTCTGTATGTGCTTGTATATTCTGATATTTTCTGTCTTACCATAGGACTGAAACTTAACATCCTAAATCTGTAACAATCTCATTTTTTAATACTATTTTAACCTCAAGAGTATATACAAACTATGGTCTGATACCCTTCCATCTCCCCCCACCTTTATGTATTCTTGTCACCAATTATGTGTTTATACATCAAGAGTCCAAAATCAATGATTTCTCATTTCATTTTGTGCATGTGTATAGGAAGCAAAAAGTGGAGTTACAACAGTACCAGTATTTATATTTACTCCTGTCATTACCCTTCCTGGAGATCATTATTTCTTCATGTAGCTGTGATCTATTTGTCTATTGTTCTTTCTTTTCAACCTGAAGAACTCTTTTTAGCATCTCTTCTACGGCTGGTCTAATGCATGAATTCCCTTAACTTTTGTTTATCTGGGAATGTCTTAATCCGCCCCTCATTTCTGAAAGCAGTTTTGCCAGATAAAGAATTCTTGGTTGGCAGATTTTGCTTTTAGCACTTTAAATATGTCTTCTAACTGCCTTCCTGTATCTTGATTTCCAATGAGAAATTGGCATTTAATTTTATTAAGGCTTTCTTACAAGACATGTTTTTCTCTTGAGGCTTTTGAATTTTTTTTTATCTTTGGCATTTGACAGGTTGAATATAATACACCATGGCATAGGTTTACTTGGGTTTATCTTGTTTGGAGTTCATTGAGCATATTGGATGTGCATATTCATATATTTCATTATATTTCAGAAGTGTTCAGCCATTTTTCTTTGAATATTCTCTTACCCTTTCTCTCTTTCTCCTCCTCTTGGGACCCCATAATAAACATATTGATACACTTGGTGTCCCACAGGCTCCTCAGGCTCTATCACCTTTCTTCATTATTTCTTCCTTCTGCTCTTTGGACTAGATGATCTCAATTGTTTTGTCTTCAAGTTCAATGATTCTTTCCACTGCTACCTCCAATGTGCTGGTGAACCCCTCTAGGGAATTTTTAATTTCTGTTACTGTGGTCTTCAGTTCCATTGGTTCCTTTTTATAATTTCCATCTCTCTCTCTCGATATTCTCTTTGTGTTCAGCAATAGTTTTCCTGATTTCCATTAGTTTTTTCTCCATTTTTTCCTTTAGCTCTTTGAGCATATTTAGGACCACTTTTAAAAGTCTTCACTGGAATGTCCAAGACTGGTACTCCTTATTACAATTTTTAATGCTTTCACTTTCTCTTTGCCTGGCCCATCACTTTCTGTTTCTTTTTATGTTTTGAAATTTTTTCTTGAAACTTGAACATTTTGATATTTTAATGTGCTATCAGTGGAATTCACACTCTGAAGCATCTGTTTCTTAAGCTTGTACCCAGCTAGTATTATGATAGAGCTTTCCTTGAATGCCAGAGTCTAACACAAAAAGGAAAAAAACAAAATACCTTTCCTAGTCTTGGCAGATTGACCAGGACAAGAGCTGTACTCCAAGGCTTATTCATACAATGAGTTTAGAGAATATTTTGAGGACAAAGCATAGGGGCCATCTTGAGCCTTTCTGCACATGCTTCTTGTCTTGGGTATGTACATGTAGTCCTGAGAATCCTCCTGTTTACACACTAGAAATGCCCCTCTTCCTTAGGAAACAGTTTCCTCTCAGTCTCAGGCACTGAATATACCATAGCCAGCAATCTCTTGCCCAAAGCGGTCACTTGACTGCTCTCCACTGCATTCTGTAGGAGAGCTCAGTGAGCTGCCTTCTATATGTAGGGCACGTTCTGGGACAGCAGACCCCTCGGGTCGCCACCAGACAGGTTGTTCAAGGCAAACATCCCGCCAGTATGTGCAAAGTGATCACTCTGCTAGCTCGAGGATGGCGACCAAGAATCCAGAGTGGGAACATAAACTGATTCCACACCACGCTGGTAAGGGATAGGGGAGTGGCCAGCCAGGGCCATAAGATCTTACCACTTTAAGTAGCTTTTTTCTTGATATGGCATTTGCCCTGTTAACTGCAGTCCTTTAACTGTTTTCTGAAGCTTTGAGAAAGATGTTTCTGTCAGTTCTTGCTGGTTGTTCTAATCTTCCGTGGGGGTATGGAGTCCTGAAGCATTGCACTTTGCCATCTTCATTAGGTTACGGCCAGGTGACAATTCCTACTGAGTTACCAAATTAAATATAAATTTTCCATTTCTTCTTGGCACTATAGAGTCATGAACTATATAAAGCCAAAAATGTGCATGTGAAAGTATGTGTAGATACTTCCTTTTAACACACTTCTTTAAAAGCACGTATTATACCCACAGTACAAAATTAGGCAGACTATTGACACACCTTATACTAACAGTAAATCTTGAAGGTCCCTCATCACCTAACATTCCCTTCTTTACTAAATTCTTTCCAAGACCTCTGCTGAATTTTCCCCATTTTGGAGAGCTGACATGATTACACCAAAAGGCGGCAGGATATATTTTAGAGCTATTAATTTATAATTCATCACACTATGTTGTTTCTTAACATCTGATAATTCAGAGATCTACTTTATGTAGGTATAATGAGAACACACTGTACAAAGCTGTTGAGTCTTTCACAGGCACCAGGACTTATTTTTATCCCCAGAATCAATAAACTACAATAACAATAAGACATCACTGCAAACAAAAGGAAATTTCATAGGTAAATATTATGGCTAAGAGGCACCAATGAATCATCTCAGACCACATGACTTATAATATCTCTGTGTCTATGAACTTCATTTTCACTAATATTGTATCCTAAAATGTCCTGTAAAAGGATTCATATTTTTAAAAGGTTCTGATTTACTCTTAAATACAAATTTCAGCTTGGGGCACTGATAACTATTTGTGCCTCAGTTTTCTCATTTAAAACACGACAAGAACTAGATCTCTAACATTACTTTTTGCTTCTAGCATTGGATATTATATCTACTTTAAGAAAAACACAATCTAAAAATATACCAACCCATAAATTACAGATTTGTCTAAACAGAATGAACAGAATCATTTCCTGTGAGACCTAGAGACTCTAGAAAATCTACATCCTCCTATCAGACTGTTTTGAGAACTTGCCCCTTTTCTCTCTCATTAGAATTTTTTGCCACATGGCAATTCAAATCAAAACCATAATGAGAAACCATTTCACATCCACTAGAACGGCTATTACTTAAAAAAAAATGAAAAGTACAAGTGTTGGAGAGGATGTGGAAAAATAGAAATATTCATTGTTAGTCCGAATGTCAAATGCTGCAGCCATTATGAAAGACAATTTGACAGTTCCTCAGGAAACCAAATATAGAATTGCCTTATGGCCTAGCAATCTCACTACTAGGTATACACCCAGAAGAATTGAAAGCAGAAACTTGAATAGATATTTGCACACCAGTCTTCACAGCAGCATAAATTCACAATTGCCAAAAGATGCAAGCAACCCAAGTGTCCGTCAAACAATGGATGTATAGATGAAATGTGACATGCACATGCAATGCAATATTCTTCAACAGTAAAAAGAATGAAGTCCTGGGTGGGCCACGGTGGCTCAGCTGGCAGAGTTCTCGCCTGCCATACCGAAGACCCGGGTTCGATTCCCGGTACCTGCCCATGCCAAAAAAAAAAGGGAAAAAAAAAAATGAAGTCCTGATGCATGTGACAACATGGATGAAACAAGGTCATTATGCAGATCAGGCACAAAAGGATAAAATATTGTATGATCTCACTGATATGAACTCATTATAATAAGCAAACACACAGTTAAAATCTAGAATACAGGTTACTAGGGGATAAATTGGGAGTAGAGAATGGGAAGCTGATACTTAATTTGAAAATTTCTATTTAGGTTGATTGTAAAGGTTTGGAAACGGATGGCGGTGATGGTGGTATATTATTGTAAGTATAATTAACAGCACTGAATTATGTATGTGAATGTGGTTGAAAAGGGAAGTTTTGGATTGTGTATGTTACTAGAATGAAAGTTTAGAAGATAAAACATGGGACTGTATAACACAGTGAACCCTGTTGTGGACAATGGATTGGGGCTAATAGTACTAGTGTAAGAATATTCTTTCATGAACTATAATAAATGTACAACATTAATACAAGGTGTTAATAATAGGGTGGTATATGGGGAAAATATACCTAATGAAAACTATGGATTATAATTAATAGTATTATTTAAATATTCTTTCAACAGCTGTAACAAAGGAATGACACTAATGCAAAATGTCAACAATAGGGGGGTATATGCGAATGTCATTTTTTTACAGGATTTTTCTATAAACCTATAGCTTCTCAAATTAAAAATAATAATAATTTAAAATAAAAACACCATTATGCAAAGTGACAGAAACCAGACACAAAGTACTACATATTGTATGATTCAATTTATATAAAACATAAATATAAATAAATCGATAAGACAGAAAGAAATTAGAGGTTATTTAGGGCCAGAGAAGGATAGAGAGATTGAGAGGTGACTACTAAGGTATATGGGGTTTTTCATTTTGGGGTAATAAAAATGTTCTAAAATTGACTGTTGTGATTAAAGTACAACTCTGTAAATATACTAAAAGCCATTGATCGTACACTTTGGTTGGATTGCATGATAGTATAACATGAATATATCTCAATAAAACTGCTTTTTAAAAAGAAAAAAAAGATTAAATAAGTAGATTTTAATAATGCCAAGCACAGTAAGAGCACATTTTAGGCAACCTCTGGATATGATTCCATTTTGGCTGAGCTCCTCTCCAGGCAAAACTCTGTCTACAATTTTTTAAAGTGGCTTTACAATTATACTTTTTAAGGATGTTAAGTTATTTTCATGTTGTTGTTGTTGAGAATGCTAAATATAAAGTACATTATGTTAACCAGACTGTCTTCATTAACTTGCATATATCTACAGCAAAATATCTGAGTTGTTGAATAATGGCCCTGAGGTACTGAAAATTCCTAAAGAGAGTACTGAATCATGTGAGTGCAATGAAAGGGAAGAAAAGGGAAAGACAGTAGTTCAGTCTGCTACTAAAACTCAGCTCCATCTTCTCCTTACTGCCTCCTTTTTATCACTTAAGATATGGGAAGTGAGAAAAAGAAAGACCATAGGATAAATTTATAAACGGAGTTCAATTATTTTCTACTTTAGCATACGCTTTGCCTGGTAATTTTAGTAGCCAGTACATTTCAGATGAATAGAGAAAAAATGCTAACCACATAACCATTATTGCCACTCCCTGAATAATTATTTTAATACATATGAAGTAGAAAATAAGAATCTAATATGTCGAAAGATATTAAATATATAATGATGTGAGGAAATAAACCCATTGTATTCAGAAATGCAGATTATTTTAAAATTCAATGTGACAGTTTTACTTCAAGACAAAAGAGAATTTTTGCTTTAAAGATGGCTAAAAATACTGCTTTGACTTAATGAGAAAAATGAAAATGATGACTATTATTAGTCTTGTTGGGGTGGCTGAAATGTGGTGCGGGTCTGATGCACGGGTTGCCATGGTGCATATTGTTGTATCTTCGAATAGAGCATAAGACATTTCTGCAATCGATAACAAAGGTTGAAAGAATGGCTTTTACTGCAGACTGCCAACTTTCTTGCCTCCACTTTTTCCTTAAGCCACCAGGTGGAGCCACAAAACATGTACACAATCATGGAACTTCCTAGAACTGCCTCAACTGAAAGATGCAAAGAGTATGTCCTTGTTTCCAACATAGCCAGTTGTTATGTCATTTTTCCCCATCTATAGGACACAGTGTCCAACAGTGATTGACTATAGTTCCCTAGGGCAAGTAGGGTAAAAGTTGGGTAAAAGTTTTCTGTAGGGTAAAAGTTGAAGAAAACATGGGTTTTCCTAGGACAGAATTGCTAAAAATCCCCCTGTGGCCTAAGATATTTTACCAACTAATTTTTTCAAAACAAAAACAAAAGATTTCTATCAATTCAATTCTATTTTTCATGAGTGTGGTGATACATATGTGTTTTGTTTTGTTTTGTTTTTTGAGAATTAATCATTTTAATTTATTGAGAATAATTCTCTACTTATGGTATTTAGTGGATTTTCAAAATTGGCAAAATTCACATTCTTCATACAAGTTAGATAACTCTTTCTGATTATTTTGGACTAGTAGTTCGGCATATGATAATAACCTAACTTTTAAGTGTTTGTCAAAGATGAGCATATTTCAAAATTTAATGCTAGAGATTCTTACTTCTTTTTTTTTTTTTTTTTTAAATTTGTATATGGGCAGGAGGCACCAGGGATCGAACTCCAGACCTCCAGCACGGCAGGTCGGAGCTCTGCCTGCTGAGCCACGACAGCCACCCAAGATTCTTACTTCTTACTAAAACTTTTTTGCCTTCCTGGCCTCCATTGTCTACCAACTCTATGTTTCTCCTCCTGTCTCCCATTTTCCTCTTTCTCTATCTTTCCCCTTAAAATAGTTATTTCTTAAAAGTGTCTTCCTTTGCACATTTCTCTTCTCTTTCTATAATCTTTTCCTCAATGTCCTCATCATTTACCATAGCTCCAAAAATGACCTCTATGAAGATGTCCACCTCAATCTAAGGAAATGATAGTCCCCAATTTTCCCCTTCATCATCTCCCATTTTCATTCATATATGTTTCTTGAATAGTATAGGATTATATTTTATATTGAGATGAGTATCCAGTTAAACCTGGTAATGTTAAGACTACCTAATTGTAATTTGGGGGGAGAGTATAACTCAAGTGACACTTCATGTCAGATCAACTTTCATTTCAACCACCCAAGGAAAAAGTGGATCAATCGACAAAATTCAAGGGGTGCTTCAGGTAGGCAGGAGAGCAGGATTGACCTGTGTTCATCAAATCTGCGTTAAAAAAAAAACATGTTAGGATTGAGATTTTGAATGGTGGAATTTGGTGATGGATATCACATAGAAGGAGACGGAGAGCTGGCTCCAAAAAAGAGAAGTTAGGAAGATTATGCAAACCAAATTATCTATGGCATGTTTAGTATTTTAAAAAAATTATTATCCAGTTCAAAATCCCTCAAATGTCCAATGCAATAGAAAAAAAAGGGGGGGTTGAGAAATGTGACATTCTATTGCTTCTGCTTGATGATTGATAGTTAAGAAATTTGAACCTGGAAACTCTAGTAAACATAAAATGAAGTAAAATAAGATTTATATTTTTAAAAACTATTTGCCTTTGTTCAACTCAAACATTTTCAAACTCTCTTGACCCCAGACCTTTCTCAAAGATCAAGCATTTTTTGTTCCACAGAACACTACGAAGTGCCGAATTAAAAGAAGCTGTGTTTGGACTTTTAAAACTTCTCTCAGCTGACCTAGAAAGGTTATTGTTGTTCTCTTGGGTCATAATTAAAGTTCTGCTTCCAAAAGCACCATGGAGCAACCTTTGAAAGGCAGGGCTACTTTTCCAAGCTCCTACTCCCAGGAAGATGAATCTTATATTTTTTGAATCAATAAAGTATGGATCACACGTTCTGGTCCCCTTCCTGCCTTGGTGTTTAGGGATTTGTTTTTAAGAAAGAGATCCAAGTTTTAACTCTAGCCCAGACTTATCTGTGACTTTCGAATTTTACAGCACCACTTTTGGTTTCCATTAAAGCTGGTATTCCCTGATATTTCTTCCTTAGGTGTACCAGCAAAAAGATTAATCATTAGATTCCTTAAACTCAAGCTACCCAGAACAGAATTCACTACCTTCTCTCCAGGCAATTTCTTCCTTCTGGTTTAATTATTTCTGTTAATAGATCCACCATTCCACTAGTCCACCAAGCCTGAATCTTTAGCTGGTCATTCTCCCCTCTATTTTTCATCCAATAAGACACTAGTGCTGTGGTTTCCACCTCCGCAATTTCTCTTGAGTTATCACCTCTTTTCATTTCAGGATATCATCTTAACCCACATTATAAATTCTCATTTATACTCTTCAAATAGTTTAACTGTTCACAATCTGCCTCTCACCTCCCCTCTTCATCCCCTATATTTCTGCTGGTTAATTTTCACGAAGGTAACTCTGACTTTTCTGTACAGAACTCTTCTAAATCTTGCCATTGCCTACACCAAGTCAAACTAGCATCCTGCCAAGGATTTCTTCTCAACAGTTTCATTTCCAAATTATTTTTCCAGTCTCTTTGTTCACTCTTTCCTTATACATATCACTAAAGTCTTGAGCATTCACCTCACTTGAGCACATTTCTGCCATTTTTATCTGGAATGTCCTTCCTCCACATTCTTCCCCATCTCTCCTTCCACCTCCATCTCAAACATTTACACTCTCAGGCTGAGGCATGATGCAGTAAAACAGTGAGCACAGAGTGTACAAGCTTTGCAATTAGGTAGTCCTTAGTTCATAACTCAACTCAACCTGTTATTGGCTCCAGCCTCTTTGACAACTTATTTAACTTCTCTAATCCTTAGTTCCTCATGTGTAAAATTGGGGATAATAATATTCACTACATAGGTTTTCATAAAGATTAAATTAAATATGTATGTATGTATATATATATATATGTATACACATATCCATAGTACAGTTTACTGTACATATATATAAAGTTTCTTGTACATAACCATAACTGTAATGGTATTGAAATCTGTACCAATTTCCCCTTATTCTGTAATGATCTCTGCAAAATAAAAACTCCACAGTCATCTTTCATGACATGAATTAAATCCTGCTCTGTTGCATTTACTAATTAATAACATCACTCCTGCCCCAACCCTAAGAATCCCAAAGAGGAAATACTCCCATCCCTGGTTAGCACACATGCCCAAACACTGAATACAAAACTTTGATTAGAACACTCAGTACATGCATGTTTAAATAAATTGAAAAGGCAAAGTTGGGAAGAGTTTTCTCACAAGCAGAACTAGGTATCACTTCTTGGGAGCACAATCAACCCCAAATTTCCAATGTAAGTAGTACTAATAGCTGAAATTTACAGAGTACATACTTTGTATCTGGCATTTATCAAAGACAGATCGATAGATAGTAGAGCGGCATCTATACATATGTTCCAAATTAAATCTAATTCAACAAGAAACTGGACAAACCCCAGTGCTAGCAATACAAAGATAAATAAGAAATAAGCCATTACTCATATTAATATCACTTAAATTTCATTTCAAAATTTATTAAGCAATTTATCATACAGTACCACACTGAATGTAACAACCCTATGCATGAGGCATCTAAGATTATCCTCATATTGCAGATGATTAAAGAGTGTCTCCAAGAAGTGGTCTGCTCAAAATCATAAAGCTAATAAATCCAAGGGGTTATTCATAATAAACTCATTTAATTCCTAAACTGTTCCATCACTGAACTTCACACCAGCATGCTCACAAAAGGAAAGCACAATGGATCACAGAAAAGAGAAACATGAAATGCAGAAATGTCAGGAGCATGTGTTGGCATATTCAATTTTCAAATTGAGACACGTCAATTGAATTTAAGAAGGGAACAACTACTTAGGCAGCTGAGGCTACTGAATAACAAAAATCTAAACTAAAGCCAAGGCTTACATTGGTCATATCCAAATGCACGGCTAGATAATCTACATTTTCACAGAATTCTCTACAAAGTAATTAATTGATGCTCTAATCTAATAGTCTGATACCTTAAATTAAATATCTGATACTAAATTTCAAAGGAAATGTCCCTGAACCACACCAGCTGATTATTACCAACATTAAAACATTTGAGCAAAAAGAAAAAGGGAAGGAGAGAAGTGGTAAATGCCTTGCTGTAGAAGGGAGTTTATTTGTTTCTAGCCCTGATGCATATTATTTATGGAAGGAATAAAAATTAGAGTAGTGGATGGTATTTGCTTTCAATTCATAGGTCACATTGGATAAAACTTGTCAAATCTCTCCCTTTGATTTATTTCCTCCAGTTTAATTAAACCCATTTTTCTGTATTATTGAATAGACCAAATAATAAAAATTTATTTAAAGCTTGTGTAGTGTTTTTCAAAATGTTTTTGAAGATACGACAAATATTTTCCCTTTCAAGTTTATATTTACCTAAACCATACTTGACAATCTGAAAATGATGAATAGACCATTTTTATTTGAAGGAGCAATGGCCTCTTCAAAATTACTGTAACAAAAAAATTATGAGAAACAATAATCATGTATTTAGGAAAATTCTGATTTCTGCTAAGCAAACGTAAACATCATAGTGTATATTCATTTTACACATGTAACTGTGTAAGTTCCCAAATATTATATTACTTTACAAAAGATAATGTCAGACAGATAAGTTCTTTACATACCTCAGATTTTTTTCTCAGCATCAAAAAAGGACATTTTCATAAATAATAGGGGGAACAAATGTTAAAATAAATTTAGTTTGAAATGCTAGTGATCAATGAAAGCGAGGGGTAAGGGGTATGGTATGTATAATCTTTTTTTTTCTGTTTTTGTTTTATTTCTTTTTCTGTTGTCTTTTTATTTCTTTTTCTGAATTGATGCAAATGTTCTAAGAAATGATGAATATGCAACTAAGTGATGATATTGTGAATTATTGATTATATATGTAGAACGGAATGATCACCTATTAAGGTTTTAGTTTGTTAATTTTTTTTAATTAATAAATAAATAATTTTTTTTTAAAAAAAGGGCATTTTCTGGGCTTGAAATGAAGAGCAATGTCATATATGAAAGGTACTGGGCTGGGAATGGGTAACAATAATTTCTAATCCAGGTTTGCTTCTAATTAAATGTTTTACTTCAGTATATTGAAACCAAAGTTAACCCATCTGAAGAATGAATAAATTCAACGAGATAATCTGAAAAACTCCTTCCCATGACATTTTAGCTTTTCTTCTGATAATTTTGCTTCCCTACTTTCAAACAAACATAGGCCAAGCTTATGTTTACTTCCTTTTTTCTCTTTTTCAAGTTTTGCCAAGACAAGAATAAGAGCTAAATTGGGGAATAGGAGAGAAGGAACAGAAAAGAAGTTTCTATGGAGAATGTGAGCTCTTGGTATGAGTTTTTTTCTCTTTATTTTTTTTTCTGAATTGATGCAAATGTTCTAAAATATAATCATGGTGATGATATCATGAGTTATTGATTATATAGCAAGAATGGAATGATCATACAGCAAGAATGCTCATGTTTGTATGTTGCTATGTCAAAAAAAATTTTTTAATTAAAAATTAAATAAATAAAAGCACACTGTTTCCAATTTAGTCCCTTGTCATTGTGTTCCCACAAATGACACAATTTAACAGTGCATGGGTGGATTCTCTAGGGACTGAGAAGGTTCATGAAAATATTCATAAGAGAGGTGTGTCATTTTCCCTCAGCACTGCCCACTGCACCCTATTTAGAAAGACAAACTCTCAGCAGATGGGTTTCCTGGACTGTTTCCAATACATAATTTGAATTGTTTATCAAAGACGCCACATATCCAAAGCTGACTGATGCAAACAATTTTTATGTTTCAAAGGCTCTACGGAGAAGGATAGTGTGAAGCATGGCTTTAATTTATGATACCTTTTTACTGACTTTCTTTTTAGAGTATAGTGGCTGGGGGTGTAAATATTTTAAGACTTTCCTAAGGATTATAAGACATTTCTTACTTTTAGCTATCTATTCAATCAAATAGAGAGTGGTGAATTCCTAACAACAGTGCTATGGCCCATACTAAATAAGACTCTGATTTTAATCTAGCCCCGTAATGAGAACCACCTACATGAAACAACCCATCACCCAAAGCGTGAGCATTTAGACTGAAAGAACAAGGGCCAGTGCTGGCATTATTTAATATTTCAGTCATTATCCTAAATGATGGCAAAGAGAACATGCTCATTAAGTCCACATAGGAAGCCCAGCTGATAAGGAAGATGGCAGCTAGGATCTGAGATTATATTAATTAGCTTGTAGTGCCCATGTCTAATTGGAACATTTATCAAAAGCGACACCACTAAAATTGGAGAGTGTCGGCAAACATACCAGGGGAGGACAAATCTTAACTCTGCCATTTACTTAAATATATATGTATCTGAATCTTGAACACAACACTTAGCTACTCTATTCCTTAGTTTGCCAACTGTAAAATGAGGATAACAACACTCCACTATGACTGGGGATTCTAAGTGTGTCTGGGGTAGGAAACAAGCACACGTGTGTTGAAAGGAATTCTAGATGATTCTTATGCACCCCTCTGATAGAAAGCCATTACTAGAGATGGATCAAATATACCCGTCTTAAAGTCATGCATTTGGACTTTAATTATCTTGTTTCCACTCTTTCCATTCATCCTTTCTCCACTGGAATTGCTTTCATTGAGTGAATTTTAGTGTGATATCTGAGATACCACAAGGTACTTTAAGAAAATAACCCTATGAGGTCTGCATTTGTCTGAGGTCAATCTTGAGTATTTTCAAATGGGCCATGTCATTTCAAGTCCTGCCCTCTACCCCTACCAGCAAAGTATAATATGAAGCTCCTCAGGATAAACTTGTTCCTGAAGGAACAGCTGTTTTTTCTTCTCTTCAACAATAAAGGCATCTAACCTTTCATACCTTCTGTTCATTTTGCCTGCCAGGAAACTTACAACTGAGTGAAAACTTCAACATAGCAATATATAGGTTTTTATAGCCTGCATACTTATATTCTATTATCCACCTTAATTTTGGTCTGCTGAACTAATATTTTACATTATTGGTCAGTAAAAAATGATGTGGAACTCGAAATAGGCAAATGAAATTACTAGGCGTGCTTTCAGAGCAATGCTGGGCTTTATTTTCTATCTACTGGGCTATTTACAGCTCTGTAGAACCTGGAGTTAACTCATAGATTTTGTCCAGTATAGATGCAAATAATATAGGTCCAGTGATACCCAAAGGTTGTGGCTAATGACCTTGTAGAATATTAACCAGTTTTGCATTTAACCCAGCTATCTAATAGATTGTGTGTGTGTATATATATATATATAGAGAGAGAGAGAGAGAGATTAGTCCAAATGTTCTTTGGACCAGTTTTCAACATTTTTCTGGTTACCTCATAAAATATTAAAATTAATTATATCTGTTACGTGTGTTCATTTTATATTTTAATGAGTCTCAATTTTTCCTTTTTAAAATTCCATCTAATATATTTTACATACTCAAGGAATGTTTACTTCCTATTTATATTTTCCCATTCTGCCATATTTTTTTATTAATTTTTAATTTTTTTTAAATATGACAACAAAGAAACACAAACATTCTTAACATATGATCATTCTATTCTACATATATAATCAGTAATTCACAATATCATCACATAGTTGGATATTCGACATCAGGATCATTTCTTAGAATATTTTGCTATATTTTTCATCATAAGATGTCCTGAATTCTTAATGGGATTCAGATATAAATAAGCTCAAATAAGGTTCTATGTATGTGTGTGTATATATACATATATATATATGAGAAAGAGTGTGTGAAAGCACCACACCAATATGTAATCTGATAAAGAATATGTCTATAATTTAGCACTGTTGTTAAGACAGTGTGACAGGGGCTTGCATAAAAAAATAGCATTTAGAATTAAATATTAGACCTCTCATACTTATCACTGGCTACGTAATACTAACATACTACATGAGGGCTCAGCTATGAGGAAATATTTATTAATTATTAAATATAAAAGGGTGTTAACTAATTGCTATCCATATCTACCAAGGACAAAACAAGAGAATATGGGCTCACTCTACAGAGTAAAAGTTTGGTTAGATGGAAGAACAAGTAGCTTATAAACAAAATGTCCTACAATAAATTAAAATACTGGCTAAGATGAGATTTGCATGACTTTTTTTTTTCCTTCACGCCATTCAGTTTCTATTCCACCTCCTCAGAGCACTGGCCTCAAGCTCAGAACACAACCTCTTTCTGTCTTCTTTCCTTCTCCTTTCCTTTCTTTTCCTCCCTACTCTTTCTTTTCTTTAAGTCTTCCCCTTGGGGAACCCAGGCTTCTTGTAGAAATAAGCACTTTAGGATAAGGTGTTTAACATTGTAGCCTGGAACAAAGGAAATGGAATGAGAAGTCAGAAAGGAAGACTTAAAGGATAGGATTTATGAGAGAGATTTGGGTGTAAGAAAGGAAAAATTGAGAATAGGCCAACTTCAGCAGATGCCTATTCTGAGTACTCAGGAAATGATAGACTGTCTCCAAAGAAATTCAAAGATGTGAGACCAAAGCAAAGAATATTCAAGACATTTCTATGGGCTGTAAAGCTAAATGGAGTTGCAAGTGTTTTCACTAGCAGAGTTAGTATGAATTAGTGAAAAGAGCCCAGTGCCTGGGAGCCTGCAAGACTTAGATAATTTATTAACAATATGACTTTGAGAGTCTCAATTTTCTCGTCTTTAGAATATGGGTGATCACAGCTACCTTGCAAGATTAACATGGTAATTTAGACAATATATAGAGAGCCTCCTAGACTATAAAGGTGCTAGCTAAGAAGATGGTCGTTCTGAATTAAGACTGTGAGTATGGATCTGAGGCCATGACAAAAAGACAAGACTATTTCTCCAGGGAACTAGGACCAGTTTAAAATGGTACAAAGAAGCAGGAAAGGGCAGTACTGGTAGAGAAATGAGCAACTTCAGGACAAGTAAAAGCCTTCTCTCTGGAAGAGATCGTTTAATGCTTTAACCCTTGTGTTGGTTTGCTAAAGATGACAAAGTGCAATATCCCAAAAATGGGTTAGCTTTTACAATAGGGACTTATTAGCGCACAAGTTTACAGTTCTGAGGCCATGAAAAATGTCCAAAATTACAGTATCAACAGGATGATACCTTCTCCCTGAAGAACGGCTACCAGCGATCCTCCGTCACATGACCAGACATATGACAATGTCCACTGGTCTTTCTCTCCCGGGTGCCATCCAGCTTCTGGCTTCAGTGGCGTTCTCTTTCAGTTTCTGTGTGAGTCCTTATCTCTCAGCTTCCTTGCTTCTGTTATCTTCTCTGGATGTTTCTCTCTGTTCTTCATGTGTCCTTTATCCTTGTATAAGGACTCCAGAAAGAGGATTAAGACCCACCTTGAATGACGTGGGTGACATCTCAACTGAAATAATCTAATCAAAAGCCCCACCCACAATAAGGCTATACCCGCAGGAATGAATTAAAAGTGCATGATCAGGGTAGTTAGTGGTAGAAAGCTCCCCTGCCATGCAGGAACCTGGGTTCGAGTTCCAGATCATGCATCACCCTCCATCTCCCCCCACCAAAAAAAAAGAACATGATCTCTTCTGGACTACATAGCTTCAAACCATCAAAACCCTATGCTAAGCCAATTAATTAATGAAGGATTACATGCTTGTTTGAAAAAGGCATATAATTTATAACTTGTAGTTCCCTCACATTGTAGTAAAAATTGCTGTGAACATTATAAAAGTTGTTGCCATGGGTATCAGCAGTCACACTGAGGGAGAAAATCCACCAGAAAAGAGAAAGAACAAAAAACAATGAGTCTATAGGAAATCTGTCTTTGCAGAAAATTGATACTTCTACCCCTACATCCCTAATTCTGGTGGCAAAATTAGATTACCAGAGACAAGTGTGAGAAAAAATCTGGCCTGTGGTTTCATGAACCATTCCTCAACTAAAGACAGGCTCTGTTCTCTGGGAGGTCATCCTTTTCAGCCCAGGAATATCTTGGGAGAGATGGAATAGGGAACAGCACCATCCAGCCAATATGACAAGCCATGTCAACAGTAAGGTGACAGGTGTCACACCAGCTTGCCCTAACATCTAGAAGTAAAAGTCTGGTTGAAAGGATCAATGCATCTAACAATTATTCAACAGCATTCTTACCTCTTTGAACTCTGTGCAGCAATATAGATTTCAGTTCAAAAATTATGATGCTACCCTACTAATAATTAATGTTAAGTCAATGAATGATTCATAGGAAAGTCCTTCAAATGAATAACCAGCCAACTGAAAGACAGTTCAATGCTTTTAAAATTTATATGTTCTATAAACTGGGCAAATCTCCCTGGAATAAAAAAAAAAAAGGTGAAAGATGCCAAAAAAAAAAAAACTACTATAAAAACAATCTTCTAATTTTACCTATTAGCAGAAGTAATCTACTAACTACTACCAGATGTACGGCAGATGAAATTGATCATTTAGAAGATTTTTTTCTTCATGAGGAAGAACTGATTCCACAATCTTCCTTGGTATACCCACAAACCTCTTTGTCTCTTCACCTCAGACTGAGAGGGGAAATGATTAAATATTAAAATAAGGCAAGCTGCTGTCTGTCTGATTCTTCCACCCACACCAAGCATTTTGCATTTAAGAACGCAGTGAATGCGATTAAAGAGCTAAAAATGAAGGATCTAACTAAAATGAAAATAAATACAACATTGAAAATATACTGGCTTGACAGTTTTTTTAAAAAAAAAGGAAAATTACTAAATCATTTAGCCCTTTTGACTTACTATAAGTTTTTCTGTTACACCCGCTATTTTTTATTCTCTCACATGTTTGGAAATGTATACATCATTTTAGTGACCTTTTTCACAGATAAAAAGGCAACAGCCATTGTAACAATGGACAAGTTTTCTAATCTCAACTACTATTTTTATTATAAAACCAAAGAAAGAAACTACAGAGTCCCTATACTGAATGGTGGGGAGGGAAAAGTTATCAAACTCGGACCTGCAAAGGTAAATTTCAGCTCTGCCACAGAATTGTGAGACTTGGGAAGGTTGTTTAATCTTTTTCAGCATCACTTTGCTCACTTGTACAAAACACACGCACACATTTGGATTAGTCTAATTTTGGCTTTTGGCTTCCAGCTGCAGAAAGACATAAGAGCTAATCCAGCCTTCATATCTGACAAGGGGGAGCCAAGGCCATATACAGAAGCACGCACGTTACACCTTCCTGTACTATAGAAATAACATCGCCTTTACTTCCTTATTTGGAACTCACTACAATACTAACATATTTCAGCACTTAAAATTAACAAATATTGGGCGGGCCACAGTGGTTCAGCAGGCAGAGTTCTCCCCTGCCATGCCAGAGACACAGGTTCGATTCCTGGTGCCTACCCATGTAAAAATTAAAAATTAATAAATATTTATTTCACAAGGGCTTCAATTTAAAAATTTTCTAGATTTTCTACACAGAACATATTTTTCTCCTACCACTCAGAACCACATAACTTATTCTTAAGAACATCCCCAAAATGACTACTATGCTAAAAGATCCAGCAATTTGCCCTGACATGCTACCCCCAAGGCGCTCATCAAGCTCTCTTACCTTTATTGACTGTGGTCGATCAGGCTGAAAATGAGATTTGGCCACTCTGCTAGGAGAGGGTCAGAAGGAATAACACTTTTATTTAATAAATGTATTACTGCGCTTTATGCATTGTCAACCAAACATCACTAGAATCTAATTTTTTTAATGTTTACAAAACAACTTCATAACAGGTTTAAAAAAAGCCAAACGTAGAAAATGTTTTCTGTCCCAAGATCTCACATATGTTACGGCTCTTGAGTGATGCTCAGATACAGATGTCTTTAATTCTCTAAAAACCTGCTTCCTTCCAACAGCAATATTTACTTTCAATAGCAAAAAATATATACAACACTAATAAAGGGATATTGTCTGAGAGAGTATTTACGAACAGAAAATTCTTAATGTATAATTAAGTAAAAAATTCATTTACAGGGCGGGCCACGGTGGCTCAGCAGGCAAGAACGCTTGCCTGCCATGCCAGAGGACCCAGGTTCGATTCCCGGTGCCTGCCCATGTGAAAAAAAAAAATTAATTTACAATATGATCACAAATTTTCTTTTAAAAAGGGTATGGGGCAGTGTAACGGTGGCTCAGTGGCAAAATTCTCGCTTGCCATGCCGGAGACCTGGTTTCGATTCCCAGTGCCTGACCATGCAAAAAAATAAAAAGTTTATGTATGTGTGTATGTGTGTGAACACATATATCTATTTTGAAGGGACTGAAAAGATAAAACATTAGCACTATTTGTCAAGACTAATATAAATAGATTACTTTTATCATTATAATACATATTAAAAGTCATGCTAGAAAAACACATATGAAAGTTATGCTAAAATTTCATTAACAGAAACTATTTCCCTATATTTTAATTTTTGAATGAGCCACAAAATATTTTAGGAAGAAGCAGAAGATATCATAAATTTAATCAAATATTTATTATATAATTTGGGTGCGGTGTGGGCTCACAAGAAGATGGAAACATATTGTTGTAATTTCTTACTGAAGAATTTTGAAACTTAATTTATGTACTTATGATCGAATATGTTCACAGATTTCAAATTTTTGAAGTTTTGTACTTAATGCAAAAGATACAATCCTATTTAAATATACCGAATTAGGGCTCTCTAAATTTGAAAATACCATTACTTTTATAAATTCGGATGCTTTAATAAAATCAGGCAATAAATATTATTTTAAAATATAGCATTATATATTGTTCCCTAGAACAGGAATATTCTAATCAATCAAAATGTGGTGCAAAAAATCATCTAGAAATAAAAAGATAGCAAAACTGGGAAATGTCATGTTTTGTTGGATATAACACAGGAATCCGACAATACGACATGGCTTATTAACAATATTATATGATAATGAATATGTATACAATGTCTGAAGACACTCATGGCAGTGGTTACAAGACACGGATCAGTGTACGTAGTTGACTACAGTACAGAAACATGGATAAAGACTGTAAAGGGACACAAATTGAAATTCGAAATTGTGTGTGTCAGAATTATTATTTATTTAATTTCCTACTTATAAGAAATGCTAGATGTTTTGAATTACAAATTTGATTCTTGCAAGCAATTATATTTTACAGAGATATAGTTCAGTTTCTATATTTAATGGAAGGTTATTTTAAACCATTTTTTTATGGGAAGAAATATATGAGCACGTATACTTAATCATTTCAGTATGATAGAGACATCCATTGAGACTGAAAAATGTCATGGAGAGAAAAAGCAATTGAATTGGGAAGGAAATTCAACCCCACCCCATCTCTGAATATTTTCTATAAGCCAAGTGCTACTCTCTGCTGTGGCCCATGGATTATTTTTAGTTATCAAATTTTTAAACTAAGAAATTATATCTGTAGTTTTAAGATTGACTAAATTCTCAATAATCTTTTTATGAAAATCCACTCAAATCAAGAGCTGTACTTACCGTGGGTGCTGTGATATTTTGACTACTGAAGGTTGGGAGGCAGTAATAAATGCATGCAGTAGACTGAATTCCCAGAAAAGAATATAATTTGCCTTGCACAACAGGATCAATAAAGCTAGAAATGGGCTTTAGTATCATCGGGATTTTTAAAATTTAAAATAGCCAACCAAAGCAATAGTTGGAAATACCCAAGGCTTTAAAAGAGAAAGAATTAAATCAGAATACATTCTAATATTGCTTTCAGAGAAGGGAACATTCTGAGATCATTGGAGAACTCAGTCACATCACCAGAACACCAGATCTAACTAAATCTAAAGGAACATGCCGCTGGCTATTTAAACATTTCATCTGATTTCATCTGGTTGTTAAGCAGTATAAAAAAATTAATGAGAGGAAACAAAGTAGATAATCAGGAAATGCTTCTCTATTAGCCAACAAAAAAACTGGGTATAAAAAGAAACAACACTCGCACGCAAATGTTTAGCAGAAATCTATGGAGAATTCTGAGTAAATAATTTCCTTTTCTATCCATACTAGAATTTAACTCTAATTAAGGTTCAATGAAGTCACGACATTCTCCTTTTTCTATAAATCAGTAATTCTCAGATCTCCTGCAAGGATTTTTAAAATATAGATGCCAGAGTCCTCTCCCCATAGATTCTGGTCCTGTAAGTTTAGGGTAGAGGTTAGACATATATTTCCTTAATAAGTTTCCATTATTTAAACAGAACCAAACTTTGGAGATCACAGACTAGATAAATGTTTCTCAACTCTGGCAACACGCAGCAGGCACTTGAGAAGTATAAAAATATTCCTAGGCCCTGGCCTTACCCCAGACAAATGAAATCAGAATCTCTGTAGGGGGGGTTCAAGTTTCAGTATATTTCAAAAGATCCTCAAGGCTTTATAATGGGCAGACAGAGTTGAGAATCACTATGATTATTTTGACATCTCACAAATTCTTCAGCTAACTCCACTCATTACCATCAAGCTAGCAATTTTTATCTGAAGACCATCCGCACAATACCTTACATTAATTTAAGAAGGAGAGAAAACTTCTATTGAAAAGCTGACCATAGACATATGGTCCAATAGTCTAAACATGACAAAAAGAAATGAGGCCTGCTTTCATTCTGGTTATATATGGTTTTGTTTTTTGTTTGCTTTGTTTTGTTTTGGGGCGAGGTGCATAGTCTGGGAATCGAACCCAGGTCTGCATGGCAGGCGAGAATTCTACCACTGAGCTACCTTTGCACCGCTCCATTCTGGTTATATATGTTTTACACGCTGCAAAAAGAAAATGGGATTTTCAATCTATTATACCTACAGATAAGGCAAAGCCATAACTCTAAAGACTTACTGAAGAATTTTTATTTAAAGTATTTAGAGCCCATTAAAGAAACGAGGAACCTATTAGACACACAATTTTCCTTTCTCTGTCCTACGTTCGGAATCTTTGTAGATTTGTTTTGGTAATTTTGGAGTAAAGAAGGTTTCTTTTGGTTGGTTAATATTTTTAAGGTAGAAAAAACTAACTGCTACTATATAGACCTTAAAAAAAAAAAGACATAGTTTATTTCAATTCTCCTTTTCCTATCTAAGATGAGAGCAGCAGTCATCAGTTTTGTTGTTATTGTTATACTGACATTTAGAATCTGGAAAAAGCATTTGTTTTTCTGCACACAGAATTCATTGCAACCAGATTAGACAAATACTTTCCATGGGCTGGCTACCCAGAAAGAAACAGCGTTTTGTACAGAACTCTTCTCTGTAGTCACATTTTTTAATGGAAATTTATCTGTAGCCTATTTGTCTCTGTTAAGCATACTTTTAAAAATAGCAGTTACTTAAATAATTTGAATAAACAAGTAACAACAGTGCCACACAAGATTGATATGGAAATTGAGTATTACAAAACACCTTGGAAATCTTATTTGTGTGAGTTTCTGATTACAAATACCCTGGAAATCTTTTTATTTGTGTAAGCTTCTGATAGTAAAGAAATATGGTGAACTGAGAAGACTCTGTCCTATGAGGAAAAAAAAAATCTTTCTGAACCTTGGCTTTATCTATAAAGTTGAAGTATTGATACCTACTTCAATTTCTTCAAATGGATGCTGTGATGGTAAAAAGGGGAAATGCAAGTGAGGTAACTTGGCAAAACTGATATATAAAATAATTATACTTATTATTATGAAAATTCTGTATATGAGGAAAGCAATGATAGTTAAATTTTAATAAGTTTAAAAATTGTGACTAATTTATTATTTTAAATAATAAATCTATAGAGAATCATATTTATTTATTTTTTAATTGATTTAATTCTGGTCTTGCACTAAACACAATTCTTTTTTCTTCAGTGATTTTTTATTGTGATATAATCATCTAAAGTGTAAAATCAGTGGTTCACGGTGTCATCATAAAGCTGTGTATTCATCATTATAATCAATTTTTGAACATTTTCATTACTCCAAAAACAATAAAAATAAAAGTAAAAAAAAAAAAAAAACACCTAGGGTGTGCAATGGTGGCTCAGGGGTAGAATTCTTGCCTGCCATGCTGGAGACCCAGGTTCGTTTCCTGGTGCCATCCCATGTTTACAAAAAACAAAACAAAACAAAAAAGCATCCCATAACTCTCATACCCCTCCCCATTGCTTATTAATTTTTTTGTCTTTTTTTCTTACTCATTGGTCCGTACACCGGAAAAAGGAGTGTCTGTCACAAAATATTCACACGTTCACATCTTAAAAGCTCTATAGTTTTTTAATCATCTTCAAAAATCAAGGCTATTGGATTGCAGTTCAACAGTTTCAGTTATTTCCCTCTAGCTTCCCCAATACACCAAAAACTTAAAAAGGGATATCTATATACTGCATATGAATAACCTCCAGAAAGACCTTTCGACTCTGTTAAAATCTCTCAGTTAACAAACTTTGTTTCTTTTCTCTTTCCCCTTTTGGTCAAGGAGCCTTTCTCAATCCCATGATGCCAAGTCCTGGCTCATCCTGGGATTTCTGGCCCACATTGCCAGGAGATTTAAACCCTGGGAGTTATGCCCCATGTAGCAGGGAAGGTAGTGAGTTCACCTACAGAGTTAGCTTAGAGAGAGCATCCTAAGCAACAAAAGAGGTTCTCTGGTGGTGATTTTTAGGCATAATCATAAGTAGGCTTAGCTTCTCCTTTGCAGGAATAAGTTTCATAAAAGGGCCAGCTCCCAAATCGAGGGACTGGCCCATCAAATTAGCAGTCTCCAGTGCTTGTGGAATATCACTTCTTCTCCAAGTGTGGAAGTTTAATAGTTCCACCTTTTCCCCCAGTCCTTCAAGGGGACTTTGCAAATACTTTTTAATCTTCTGTCCAGCTTATTCTGGAATGTATCAGGGCATCACGCCAACCTGTACAAACCAACAAGATCTCACTCGCTATTCATGGTTCCTGGTAATTTTGGTGTTCAAATAAGCTGGCCATTCAAGTTAGATTAGATAGTGTGCTACCAAAAATATAATTTCACACCAAATATTTAACCCTTCCCTTGGTCTCACACAGAAGGTAAAGTTTTAAAATACAGTCAAACCCAAAGGTGAAAGTCTCCCTGGCGATGTGGGAGATGACTTCCTGGATGAAGCTGGCCCTGGCACCATGGGATCAACAATTCCATCCTGACCATAAGGGGGAAAAGTAGTGTAACTAATAAAGTATCAGTGGCAGAGAGAATTTAAATAGAGTCGAGAGGCTACTCTGGAGGTTGCTCTTATGCAACCTCTAGTTAGACCTTGTTACCTATCACAACCTGCCAAACCCCAACCAGGACCATTCCAGCCAATCCTAAAGAACACCTAGGGCAATATACAAGATTCCACAAGGGTTCCATGCACTAGGGTAACTTTCCAGAAACCTACAACCTCTAGATGGGTCTCTGGACCAGATAAGTCCTGAAACCTAGAGGGCTCAGCCTCTCCAGAACATCAGATAGTTCCATCTCCCATCCCATAATACTGACAGTTTCTTCCAACATGAAAAAGTTAGAATGGCCATAGCCCAAATACTCTAAAGGAAGGGATAGAAAGATCAAAGGTGATGGTGATGGAGTTATACAGAGAAGGTAGGTTTTAACAAATAAGTATGATTGCTGAATCATTAAATTGATATTTCTTTTAGTCCCCAGCATCTTAGAGCAGCTAGAATTAAAAACCTAAAATTGTGGAATTGTAACCCATGTCAAACTTTGAAACATGTTCTACAACTAATTGTGATGTTGTGCTTTGAAATTTATTGCTTTTTTGTATATATGTTATTTTTCACAAAAAAAAGAAGAAAAACAGTTGATTGTGATGATTAAAAAAAAATATTTACGCCTTCCTATATTCTGAGCAGCTAGAAGGAAAAATCTGAGAGGACGGTATGGTAGCCCATGACAAACTCTGGGATCTATGAAACTATTTTCTCAAATCTACTTTTCAGAGTTTGCGCACTATAGTTAGTCCATATTAGTGAGGCATTTTAATACTTGTCTTTTTATTTCTGGCTTATTTCACTCAACAAGATTCATTTACCTAATTGTATGCCTCACGAACTAAATGCAATTTGATGTGGGGCATTGTGACATGTCCAGGGTTGAGGGCTAATGGATTTTTTTTAATGGATGTTTGGGATTCTGGTTCTTCAAAAACAAGGAAATAAACAGAAAAAATAAAAAACTGAAGTAATTTTATTTGGGAGCCAGAAAAATTATATAAGAAAAGAGAAACTTATTATGCTTCTGGTGTAATCAATTCACTTATTTTCTGTGATTTTGGTGGTTTCAGAATTGAGGTACAAAAACCCAGCAGACACTATCACTGCTCCTGCTCTGGTTTAAAATTCTGCACATATTTCATCTCATCGTTCCGTCGACTCAACTTTGCCCCCAAAAGAGACCCTCGAGCCTAATACTGATAGTATTGACCCCATATTATATTATATTATGATTTTCTCAGGAGTTCTTCTCTTAGAGAATGCTATTCCTCTGAGTGGTTTTGCTTGGAAACACAAAGACTTTTTCTCCACCTAGGTAATTTTAAATTAATTATTATTATTACCAATGCCACCACAGCAGAACACCACAATGGAAGAAAACACGATTTCCATTATACACTTCTTCCTGGTTTCATGCTGTTTCAGCTGCTTGATATTAAATCAGGATAAACCCCAGGCTTCCTGATTGCAGAAGCCTTTGTAATTGTTGACAGGTCTGTGGCAGATTTCAAATAAGGGAGCCTCTCAAATTGGGCTGACATAAAGGTAGTCCCCATGAACCTGCCAAGTAATTGAGCTGGATTTGAGAAGTCCATTGCTAGTCTTCCTAGGGTCAATTATTTGCCAGGATCCATTTTACCCCTTCTCTTCAATCTTACTACCCTGCTCTTCCAGCAGCAGCAGCATTGTTTACAACCATACACAGGAAAACTTTCTAGTATTCATATTCCTACATATCAACACATTTTAGATAGGGATTAATTAATTAATAAAAGACAATTATACTACAGACAGAGACTATCTCAAGTAGGAAAATAATTATCCATCTACCTAACCATATATGTTTGCGCCCCATAATATCTTCAACAAGTTTCTAAACTTTCACCATTCCACATTTGCATCAATTGAATTAAACAAACATAGCATTAGAGAAACAAGAACAATTTTTAAACTCCCTAGGAAGCATCCTCTTATTTAAAAGTGGGGAGGGGGTGAGGAGATTGTTTCTACTGAAATGTAACACTTCTCATCATGAACATTTTCCCCCCAGAAAATCTGCTTCATTTGAGGGTTCAGTTTAGAGTCCCACTGGGCATTTTCAACCTCTTTTTTTCCCCCAATGAGAAAACCATTATTATTTGGTAGAAATAAATATTTTGCTACATATATTAAAAAATAATAATGCATCATAACATATTATTCAAGTGGAGGTGATTCAAGAAAGAAAGAAAAAATTGGCCATATGTGGTACATATATTAATATATAAAACATAGTATAGATAGCACCTACCTTTCTTTCCCTAACAATTAAATTTAAGTAACAACCAGAATATTCAATGTCTTTTCCTACTACACTGTCTTCATTCAATTTCATCTTCTGTATCAGGACACCAAGGACTAGTAACTTAAGATCATTCACAGTGGATATCTTAGGAATATCCAATATTTATAACAAGCCAGGGTTCTTTTGGGGAGGAAGGGTAGAAAAAGAATTGTTTTTAACGGTTTCATGTGTTTTTTGCTAACCATTATCTCCTCTGCATTAAATACAATGATTAGTGCCCAGTAGGTTATAAATAAGCACCTATTAAATGAATGAATAAATAAATGAATGAGTGAATGCCTATACTTGACATAAGAAAATTTATTTAGAAAACAAGATGGCATCCACATGAACGTCTCTAAACAGGAATATAGTTCCTTAATTCTACCTCTTCCTCCAGATCCTACAACCAAAGATTAGTATACAAATATTGCTCATTTTTATTCAATATTTTATTATGGCTGGCATATAACTGCATACTGCATAATTGTTTTTAATAAGTTACATTTCGTGAGCAATAGACTAGACTCCCATTGTTTCAGTCTATGTCCATATCATGTAGTAAATTGGTGGTTCCTTATGTAATTAAGTGTATAATAAGTTCACTTTCATTTAAAAAATATATTTTTGCAACAAAATATTTCATGGTTTAAAAGATTTTGAAGGCGCATAGGTGCAAAATGGCAGAATAGTAAGTTTACAAACCATTCCCTCCACTAGAAAAATTAAGGAACTGGAAAACAAGACTGGGATTAACTGGTGGTAACCCTGGAACTACAATTAACATTTAGAACAACTAAAGGAGTGCCAGAGAAGGCGAGATGCTGCCAAGAGTTCAACATTTGAAAGTGAAAGCAAAAACCAGTGACCAGCCCCCATTACTCAGCCTTTAGCAGTGGTTATAGAAAAAGCTGTGGAAATGAAGAGCTGCCAGCTGGCAAAGGACATCACCTCCTGTAAAAGTTGGAGTAAAGGGGTCAAGTTTGGGCTGGAGATTCCCTGAGGAACCAGCTCAGTTTCAGCCCTCTGTACACTTCTAACCACCTACCAGCATCCACCTTGATGCTGTGTCTTGTTTTTCTCCTCTGTGTAGCCATTTCTTGGTATGGAAGATCCCTTAGGGCATAGCATTGATTCCTGGGTTTCAGCCCTCTCTGCAGTAGAGGCTTCTAGCCTCACACAAGCACTTACCAGAGCTTAAAGACCTCCTGCACTTTTCCATGGGTTGCATTAGCCTTGGTTTCTCTAAAAAGCAGCATCTTCTGGCTTTACACAGGCATCTACAGGGACATAAAGAGCCAGGGCTCCTCTCCCCCTCCCCCATCTCCCTCCCTCTCTCTCTCTCTCTCTCTCTCTCATTTTTGATTGGTTCCTTTTTTTTTTTCTTTGTTTTATATCTGGGGGTATAGCAGATCTCTGAGGGATGAGCAGGGACACTGGCCTAGGTTTTGACCTGAATAGCAGCACCTTCCTGCTTCCCACTAACAGGTAACAAGAGACTTGGAGAGGTCGTGCACTTCTTTTCTTTTCTTTCTTTACCTGTTTATCTGTGGATTTTGAGCTGTTTGCTAGTAATCAATTTTTTTCTTTTTCTTTCCTTTTTTCCTTTTTTGTCTTTTTTCCTTCCTTTTTTCTTCTTGTCTGGGGGATTAAAGAGTGGGAGAACTAGATTTCCAGACTGAGCACAACATAATACTCAAAAGTCCAGTACTCAACAAAAAATTACAAAACATACAAAGAAACAAGAAAGTATGGCCTAGTCACAGGAACAAAAAAATTTGATAGAAAATATGCCAGGGGAAGCAATATCTCCATAATTACTAATCAAAGATCTTATAACAACTTTCATAGATAGTCTCGAAGAACTAAGAAAACATGGACAGATAACTAAAGTAAATGAGGAAAACAACATATGGGAATTTCAACATTGAGATATAAATTATAAAAAAATCAAATGGAAATTCAAAGTACAATAACTAAAGTGAGAAATTCAACAGAGCAGTTCAAGCGCAGGTTGGAGGAGGCAGAAGAAAGAAAAACAAAACAAAATTGGCCAGGTTGAGGACAAGAAAGAAACAATTAAAAAAAATGAAGAGTCAAGAGGAACCTGTGGGATACCATCAAGCATGCCAATATAGGCACCAGAGAAACCCCAGAAGGAGAAGAGAGAAATAAAGGGCCAGAAAAAAAAAAAAAAACATTTGAAGAAATAATGGCAGAAAATTTCCCAAATTGGATCAAAGATATGAATATGCAAACCCAGGACACTCAGTGAATGCCAAGCAGGATGAATACAAACAGATCTGCACTGAGAGAGATTGCAACCTAACTGTCTAAGGCCAAGGACAAAGACAGAACCTTAAAAGCAGCAGGAAAGGAGTGACACATCACATATAAGTCATCATTAATAACATTTATATCCAATTTCTCAATGAAAACCATGGAGGCCAGGTTGCAGTGGGGGGACATAATTAAAGTAGCAAAAGAAAATAAAACTGTTAGTCAGGAGTAATATACCCAGCAAAGTTGTCCATCAACAATGAGGTAGAATTAAGATACTTTTGGACAAATAAATACCGACACAGTTTATTACCACTATATCTGCCTTACATGAAATGCTAAAGGAAAGGACACTAGAAAAGAAATAAAGATTCCTGCTGTAAGTAACAATATGGGTAAATATGCAGCCCAGTATTACTTCCTTTTCATTTGTAATGCTGTTTTCTACTTCTTATAAAGCTTAACATTCAGAAGCATAAAATAGAAGTGTAAATCTTTGTTACTGGGCAGACAATGCAAAAAGATTTAATTTGTAAATGAACAACATAAAAGGAGGCTAGAGGGATATAGGTAATGTGTATGGGTAGCTATGAAGGCAGGTTGGAATCAACCAGACTAAATTGCAATCGATTTAATTTGCCAAATGTAATCTCCATGCTAACCAAAGAGAAAATCTTAAAAATCTATGCAAAAGGAAAGGATAAGTGACTCAAAATGGCCCTTTTTATAAAAGATCATCTAAACAAACAGGAAGATGGTAATGGAGGAAAGGAGGGCCAAAAAAACATAAGACTTAGAAAAAACAATTAGCAAAATGGCAGAAAAATTTTTGCCTTATTCATATTTACACTTTCCAGTCAAAAGCCAGAGATGGTAGATTGGATAAAGAAACATAACTCAACTGTATGCTGTCTATAGGAGACCACCTTAAATTAATTGATACAGATAGACTAAAAATGAAAGATGAAAAAATATTTTCTGCAAATAGTAAACAAAACAGAGTGGTTTGTGAGGCATGCAACTAGGTGAATGAACCTTGCGGACATTATGTTGAGTAAAATAAGGCAGAAACAAAAAGAAAAATATTGTAAGAATACACTAATATGGACTAACCATAATGTGCAAATTCTGAGTATTGGATTTGAGAGCATAGGTTTTCAGGGGTTGAGAGCATAGGTTTTCAGGGGATAGAACATGGGCAGAGATTGGGCAATCAACAATTAAGGAGTACAGCATGTTCAATATGCCTTATTGTAAAGGTTCCTAGACTGTAAGCTCTTACAACAGTCACGTCTATTTCTGAGTTTTAACTGTTATTTCTAAATTCCGAGATGCTGAGCTATCTGTATACAACTTGGTCATTCCCTGGAACTTCGAGTATCTGTGTGACACTTGACACTCAGAGTCACAGTTCTACACTGTACCACCAACTGTTCCTGAAAAAGAGACCAGACATCAATTAAAGGAATGAATGAAGCTAATCTGATAAGGACTAAGGTAAATCAGAATATCGAGTAAAGGAAGATATTAACTGTATTTTAAAACTTGAACTTCCATGTGAGGCCAAAGGAAGAGATGCTTACTGGTAAAAATTTATATTTTCTGTGGCACAGTATCTAATTTAACCTGTATGGTCGGTTTATTCAAATCATATAATTACATAGAACCTTGAATAGGAAATAAAATCTTGCTACTCTGTAAGGGTTAATGTCATATCCCAATACATCACAGAGTAAACTGGGTAGAAAATAAAAGAACTATTTGCAAAATCTACATAAGAGACTGGGGGAAAAGGTGAAAATATTAAATGTCACTATCCAGGGAATTGCTGATATTCTTGCAAGCATATGGGACTACCTATTTAATAAGTCAAGCCCACAATCTTGAGACCTGCCCTTATGAACTTATTCCTGCAAAGGGGAAGCTAAGCCTACTTCTAATTATGCCTAAGAGTCACCTCCAGAGAATCTGTTTTGTTGTTCAGATGTGGCCTCTCTCTCTAAGCCAACTCTGAAAATAAACTCCCTGTCCTCCTCCCTGCATGGCACATAAACTCCAAGGATGTAAATCTGGGACATGACTCCCAGGGATGAGCCTGACCCTGGCATCATGGGATTGAAAAAGTCTTCTTGATCAAAAGAGGGAAAATAAATGAAACAAACTAAAGTTTCAGTGACTGAGATTTCAAATAGAGTCAAGAGGTCAATCTGGAGGTTATTCTTAGGCATTATATAGATATTCCATTTTAGTTTCTAGAGTATTAGAATAGCTAGAAGGAAATTCCTGAAACTGTTAAACTGTAATTCAGTAGCCTTCATTCTTGAAGATGAATGTATAATGATACAGCTTTTGTGTGATCATGTGATTATGAAAACCTTGTGACTGACACTCACTTTATCCAGTGTATGGATAGATGAGTAAGAAAATGAAGAAAAAAATAAATAAATTATGGGGGCAGGGGGGATAAGGAGTATGGGATGTTTTAGGTGTTTATTTTTATTTTTATTTTTATTTTGTGTAGGAGTAATGAGAATGCTCTAAAATTGATTATGGGGATGAATGCACAACTATATGATGATACTGTGAGCCACTGATTGTATACTTCTGATGATTACATGGTATGTGAAAATATATCAATAAAATTGCATTAAAAAAGAGAGCAGTGACTATACAATACCAGATAAAATAATCTTTAAGTCAAAAACTTTTACAAAAGATAAAGAAGGACATACAAACCAATAAATGGCTCAACTGAACAAGAAGATTTAACAATTATAAACATATATGCTCCTAAAAGCAAATAATTACAGAATTGAAGGGAGAAATTAACTTTTCTACAATAATAGTTGAAGATTTCAATACACCACTTTCAATACTAGATAGTACATCTAAATAGAAAATTAATAAGGAAACAGAGGAGCTGAAGAACATTAAAACCAATTAGATGCAACCAACATACACAGAACACTTCACTCAACAATGTTGGAATGCATATTCTTTTCAAGTGCACACAAACAATTCTCTAAAATTCACAAGAGAAGCCTCAATAAATTTTAAAATATTGAAATCATAAATAGTAAACTCTCTGACCACAATGGGATGAAGCTAGAAATGAATAACGGAAGGAAAACTGGAAAATTTACAAATACAAGGAAATTAAACAATACATTCTTAAACAAACAATGGGTTAAAGAAGAAATTACATGTGAAATTAGAAAACACTTAAAGACAAATGAAAACAAAGATACAACATATCAAAATTTATGGGATGCATCAAAGGCAATGCTCGGGGAAATTTCTAGCTATGAGAGCTTACACTGAGAAAAAAAAAAGATCTCAAATTAATAACCTAACTTCACATCTTGGAGAACTGAAAAAGTAAGAGAAAAGTATAACCAAAGTTAGCAGAAGAAAGGAAATAATTAGGATTAGTGTATAGATAAGTGAAAGAGAGAATAGGAAAACAGTTGAGAGAATAAACAAAACAAAATTTAAAAATCAATAAAATTGATGAGCCTCTAGCTAAACTGACAAAGAAAAAAATGAAAAGATGCAAATAACCAAAATCAAAAAGGAAAATGATATTATTACTAACCTGACAGAAATAAAAAGAATTATAAGAGACTATTATAACAAACATAAGCCCACAAATTGGATAATCTAGAAGAAATGGAAAAATTTCTAGAACTACATCAATTACCCAAATTGGCTCAAGAAGAAACAGAAACAACAACAAACCTACAACAAGTATAGGGATTGAATCAATAATCAAAAACTTTCCACCAAAGAAAATGGCTTCACTGGTAAATTCTCCTAAACATTTAAAAAAGAATTAATAACAACTCTTTCCAAAGAATTCAAGAGAGGCAACCCTTCCTAATTTATTCTATGAGTACAGCATTATTTTGATACCAAAGTCTGGTTAAGACAGTACAAGAAAAGAAAATTATAGACCAATTTCCTTAAGAATATAGATGGAAAACTTATCAAAATACAATCACATAAAATTTAACAGCTATTAAAAACAATTATACACTATGACTGAGTGGAATTCATCTAAGAAATGCAAGTGTGGTTCAACACATGAAAATCAATCAATGTAATACACTGCATAAATAGAATGAAGGAAAAAAACACAATTAACTAAATAGATGCAGAAAAAGCACTTGACAAAATCCAATACCCTTTCTTGTTTAAAAAAAAATACTCAGAAAAGTAGGATGAGAAGAGAATTGTCTCAATATGATAAAAGCCATGTCTGAAAAATCCACTGCTAATATTATACACACTGATGAAAGACTTAAAGCTTTCCTCCTGAGATCAGAAATAAGACAAAGATGCCTTGCTATTCAGTATTGTACTAGAAGTTCTTGCCAGGGCAAGTGGACATGAAAAAGAAATCAAAAGGTGTCCAAATTGGAAAGGACGAAGTAAAATGTCTATTTGCAGACTACATGATCTTATATATAGAAAGCCCAAAAGATGCCACAAAGAAAACTATTAGAGCAAATAAATAAATTCAGCAAATAAACGAATCCAGCAAAGTGGTAGAATATAAGATCAACACACTAGAGAACAACTGTGTTCCTATATACCAGCAATGAAGAATCCAAACAGGAATTTAAGAAAATAACTCCATTTATAATAGCATCTAAAAGAATAAAATATCTAGGAATGAATTTAAGGATACAAAATAATTGTATACTGGAAACTATAAAACACTACTGAAAGAAATTGAAGACCTAAATGGCAAGATATCAAATGTTCATGTATTGGAAGAATTAATATTGAAATTCTTTGTAGTGTGTTTATATTTAAATCATGTGATGAATGTGAGTCATATGGGTTACTAGAGCATAATCCCTTCCATCCAATTACTTTTTCCCCTTGTTTCTATGGACAGTAAACATTATAACTAGAGTTCAAATAATATCCTGCCTTGGTTCAGAAAATAAATTTAATGGAGGTGTTTTTGCCATTGTAAAACTATTGAGGGAACTGATGATTTTCAGGACTGACATGTTCCCAAATCGGCTTATGGTAAGGAATAAAGGGAGGGAGGGGAAAGAAATAGAGAAGGAAGGAGGGAGGGAAAAAGACACACAAAAAAATATCCCATGGTAAATTTAATTTAATATAAAGGGATCAAGTCACATAGGTGAAAGTTTGTTTGGGTTAAAATATGGACAGGACACCACATAAACAGCGAACCATTGTAAATGATGAGCTATAGTTAATAGGATAATTATAAAAATGTTCTTTTGTGAACTGTAGCAAACATGCCCACTAATGCAAGGTATTAATACTAGAGTGGTATAGAAGCACTCTGTATTTTATGCATGATTTTTCAGTAAACCTACAACTGATCCAATAAAAAAATATGTACAGGAGAAGTTATTGCATTGTTCTAAGCCTATAAAATGCTAATATTTATATTCAAATCACTTTTTTTCACCTTTACACTTATCCAAAAGAAGATACATTGCCTGTGTCACTCCAGCTACCTGAAAGAGACTAGAAACATTTGGAAATTTGAACAGTAGATAAGACCTCTGTGCTTGCTTCCTATTTATCTTCACAATACATGAGGTGCTTGTTGGGTCACCAAATACTTGATAACTCTCCTTACCAAATTTAAGATGCAAGCTTCCATACTATCAAGCAAAAGAACTACCTTCTGGCAGAATGAAGGGTCAGGAAAAAATCATTAATTAGACCTCCTATGGAAGGGAAACAGCATAACTAGAGTTCAAATAATATCCTAGAGAATGCCGAAAGTTAATTTACTTAACAGAAAACTATTATCAATCAGAAAGAGTCCTATATGAGAAATGCTAATGTGATGACTAAGTTCATGTGTCAGCTAGGTTAAGGTATCCAATTTTTTGTCACTCAAGCACTGGTCTGATTGTTACTGTGAGGACATTTCATAAATTTAAATCATCAGTAAGTGATTGCATCCGTGGCTGGTTGCATCTACAGTCAACTGAGGAGATTGCCTTCAACAATAAGAAGTCTCATCCGATCAGTTGAAGTCCTTAAAGGAAGAACGGATGATGTCAGCAGTCAGAAGGGAGAATTTCCATCTCTACTTCAGCCAATCAGCTTCTCCTGGGAATTCGTGAAAAAAATCTTCATTGGCATTCCAAGCTTGTGGCCTGCCCTATGGAATTAGGGCTTGTCCAGCCCCACGTTCATGTGAACCAATTAGTATAATAAATCTCATAATATTAATTATAATATAATTTATACATATACGTATATTATATATTATATATATATATATATCCTGTTGGTTCTGTTTCCCTGGAGAACTTTAATATAGCTAATGTCAAAGCCCTGCAATTGATGCAAACTAAACCTATGTACTCCTCTCAACACATAACAGAATTCTCCCCACAACCCCACATGTGAGAAATGGAAAGCCCTCAAGTCTCTGGAGGCTTGGAAATGGCAGGCAAGGTTGTCCTTTCTGTTGGCATCTTTCTCTTTGGAACGTAAGAAGAGAACTCTGGCCTTAAATTTCACATAGAATCAAATACATTAATATGGAACTTAAAGTTTAGCAAGTTAGTAGAGAGGAATTCACATTCCAAAGCAGCAAACAAACAAACAAAACCCCACAAGAATGTGACATGATAGAGTACATTTGCTATGATATCTCAGTTTTAATTTTTTATTATAAAAAATACCTATGGTGCATCTTTCTCCATTAGATGAGAAGACTCTCTTAGATGAGAGGACTCTCAGGGGTGTCAGGAATGAACAGGGCAAGTAGAAGTTGCCAGAGAAAAGAAAAGGGAAAAAGACAGTATGGACACATTGCAAAATAGAGAAACTAAAATCAAAATAGCATTTATGTTTTAGAAATAGTACAGT
>PVIY010026028.1:0-35931 GCA_004026745.1 Myrmecophaga tridactyla | reverse complement strand
GCACAAGACAACTCTGGACTGGGCGGTTCCTCACTTCTCTGAGGATTCCCTTCCCCTGTTTTATCATCCCAGTTAAAACGATACCCTGCCTTCAGTCCTACAAGCCTTTTTAAGCCACTGAACTTTCCATGAAGAAACTCCAAGTGTCAGAGTACTCGTAGGCTTTTTTGTTTTCTTTCCCTTTTTGATAAGTTTCCAATTTATTTTTTCAGATAAATTAATTTTAATGTTGGTCAAAAGGCTTTTTCGGAGAATTGGCTGACAGAGCCCAAGAATCCAGTTCTCGGGGGAAGGCAGGACCCTCAAGCTGGGGTGCGGAGGCTGCCAGCTGTCCAGTGTGTGGACCCTGCTCCCAGGCCACCGGAGTGATCCCTCCACCCCAGGCTGCCAGCCTGCAGGGTCTGTCTAGCCCCCCAAAACACGAAGCCCCTCCAGCCCCCTTGACAGCCGATGGCAAGGAAATGGCTGCTCTGAGAGCCTGCTTTCTACAAAGACAGAAATAATCAGGTTGACCAAAGGGGGAAAAAAAGGGAAAATTGAGCATTATGAGGGTGATAATTCAGCAAGTGTCAGCCTCAGAATAATTGAATCAGATGACATTTTGTGCTACGGGAAACAATAGCAGCAAGCCCGCTGCCCATCTGATTCATGTCTGGTTCATGTTTAACAAAACAAGGGCAAGGGTCACACAGCCACGAGCCCCATAAATAACCCGTTAATGGGATTTCCAAACAAGCTGTCCTCAAAGTGGCTTTCCGTCTCACTGCGAGAATATTAAAATGCAAATGGATTCGGGCTGTGTCTTCATAAACAACCGTGTTCATTTAACCTCCGACCTCTGCGCTTAACTGCCCATTCCAGCAATTTGTACGGGCTCCTCAGCCACCGGCTCCGCGTGGTAATTCAGGGAAAGTGCATTAAAGGAAAGGGTTACAGTTTGCGATGCTCAGTTAATCACACTAATGAGATGTTTATGGACAGAATCACGCTCCTCCTCACACTTGTCTCCTGCCTTCTGCCTGCACCCACCCAAACGTGGCTGGTTTGTTGCTTTTGTTGTTTAAGACCCTGGAGGAGACAGGCTGCCTTCCCGGGTCGGGCCAGAGGCCCCCAGTTAAATGCTCCTCCCAGCGGATGGTCTCAAGGCTTGTCCTTTGTGGAATGGCCCAGGCTCATCCCACTCGGCTTCTTCCCAGGAGCCCCTTGTCTGACCTTCCAGGTCTGCTTGACCGCAGCCCTGTCACTGGCCTGGCAGATGCTCCCTCTGCCTCCCGCACCCCACTCCCCACACTGACCAGCTCTTTGAGGGACAGCCCAAATGCATGTTTACTCCCCAGCCCCTGAGCCTGCTTCCTGAGCCCTGACCCTCCATCTACCCAGCCCTCTGGATGTCTGACTATGCAGGAAGACAAGACTCACCCAAGCAAACCAAGGAGAGAGGTGAGCCAGCAGCCAGGGCAAGGGTCTGACACTCTGGGCATACATTTCAGGGGATGACACAGGCGTGTCGTTGGAGGAGGGACTGTCTGACCTCAGGAGCCAAGACAGATCATATGTGCATCACACTTCTCAGTATATGGAGTACTTTTTCACCCAGATGAATTTAGCAGATCCTTTCAGCTCTGGCTCCTGGCACCTAGTAGGGTTTCCATCGTGATGTTTCATCTTTTTCTTAGAGTTGAAGTCAATTAGATTCAGCGGGGCTAAGTGACTTGTATGGGTCACCCCATGAGTAGGAAGCACGGGGAACCTGCACACCCGGGCCTGACTCAGGGACGGCAGTTTTTCTGCAGGCCTCGAGGAGGTCCCAGGGTTGGTGTCTCTCCTCCAAAGAGCAGAGAGAGTCTGGGAGAGCTGCGACTTGGAGCCCTGTTCTTATTGGTGGAAGGAGAGCCCAGGAGGTGAGAAGTGCTGGAGAGGATGTTTAGGCATGGGGGGAGGGGGTCTGCCTCATTTAACCCAGCTGGAGGAGCCGCCTTCCTCTCTGTCCAGCGGGGTCTGCCCAATTCTCATTGAATTGTTTTGTTGTTCTGGGAAGCAAGCACTTCTCTCCCCGGGACTTTGTGCGCCACCCCTTTACCAGGATCGTTGAGGATGAATCTCCCATAAATTCTCCAGTTCACTAATGCAGACTCTGGGCATCTGGGGGCCACCAAAATGAGAACTATCCAACTCTGCCTTGCTCTCCTGATGGATAAACTCAAATACACTTCTAGTTATAAATCTTTCTCAGGACACATAAAGGCTGGAACTGCAGATGGGAGCCCAACAGGGAGCTGGGCTGAGGCTCTGACCGCTGGGCTACTTGGGCCTGTGTGGAGGTTGCCCTCTCTCACACCTTCCTCCACCCCATTCCCCCTTCTCCCTTCCTCTTTTCTTCTTTCTCTGCCTCCCTCTTTCAGGCTCAGCACCTCCAGATATGGCGGCGTAGGCCAAGTAGATGGGGAAGGGATTCCTTGAGGAAGAGGGGAGCCGAGTCCCCTAGCCGTAGAGGGAGGTGGCCACCTATCACTTCCATCCCTACCTGCAACATTTCCTCTTCGGGTTCTCTCTGACACTCTCCTTGTATGGACAGGTTTTCTGTCTTTCTCTTCTTCTCCTCATTTGCCTATTTTTGTTTCTGTTTTCTTGGTCTTTCTCTTTTTGCCTGTTCCTTTGTCTCTGTCTTATCTTTTATTTCTTTTATGTGTTCCAACCCCCCCTCCCCATCGTTCCGTCTCTGTTCTCTCTATACTTCTCTCAGACCTCCCCAATCCATCTACTTTCTCTATCTTCTAGTTTGGCTCCATCTTCTCTTGCTGAGATCCTGTAACAACCTCCATGCTTGTTTCTTTGTCTCCAGTCTCACTCCATTTTCTGCTCTGCTCTCAAGGTGATTTATCTAAAATGCACACTGCCTGTGTCCTCTCCTGGTTTAAAATCCTTTTAGACTCCCCACTGCCCTCAGGATTAATCCCAGACTCCTTATTGAGAGATATCAGGCCCCGATCAGAACCTTATCCACCTCTCCAGACTCAGCTTGCTTCACCCCCCTGGGCTCCATCCTACTGTGTGTATGTATGTGTGTGTGTGTATGGGGGCGGGTGGTGGGGTTGAAGGGTGGAAAGCTAGGAGAGAAATACATAGAGTAAAAAGAGATAGGAAGAGAGATGAGAGAAACAGGAAGAGAAAGAGAGGCAGAAAGAGGTTCTTTATTAAAAGAAGAATGGGCCCTTTGGCAGTTGGCTCTCCAGGTCATCGTTCCATTGCAGGACCAGAACGTGTGTGCACTGCTCTCCTGTCTTCTACCTGCTCTGAACGCTGGATGATGGAACGCTGCTCCAAACCACCTCGATTCACTGGTGTGTCCTTTGTAGAAAGCGAGGGAGCACTCTGATTGTGGAAAGCGGGAGGATGACAGGAGTGTGGGAGGTAGACAAGTTTACAGGTGGTAGCAGGATACAGTGGCCCTGTATCTCTGTGAAGTGGGAGGTGAGGTTACCTGCCTGTACTGCGTGTAGGGCATGAAGGAGAGAGGAGAGGGGTGAAGGTTTGGACACACCTCAAAGGAAAACAACAAAGACCTACTAGACAGGGGCCCCGGTTGGTGCTGGAGACCGTGAACTTGTGGGGTATCCTGTGTGGCTGGATGAGTTGGTCACCATGGCATAAAAGGTGGGTAGTTGGATTGGCCCAGGAATGGGGTTTTCCTAAGGATGTGGTGGGAGGGCAGGAGCCAAAGCGCTTGAAGGTATTGGCAAAAATAATGAACGATGTGTTAGATCATGTGATCCAGATAGGATTGGGAAGGAAGGAAAGACAAGGAGAGAATGGAAAAAAGTTGGAAGGAGAGTGGGCTGGTGGCTTGATGAAACTGAAAAATGAGTATAGGGAAAATAGAGGGCAAGAGAGCTGGAGGAGGGTTGACAGGCTTGGGTCAGAGATTGGGTGGACAGGTTTGCCAATTTCAGAGGGGTTGTGTTTCTGGGTAAAGACGCAGAACAAGGATCACGTATGGTGGCCTACAGGCAGTGCAAAGGGATCCCTGGGTAGAGGCAGATAGCTCTCAGTGTAACGAACCACCCAAGGGCCTGTGGCTTTAAACCAACCACTTATTACTTGCTCACAATCTGGAGTCAGCTGGGAGGTTCTGCTGAGCTTGGCCAGGCTGGGCTGGTCTTAGCTGGCCTCACTCATGTGAGAGATCAGCTGGCATGGTATTTGGGGCTGGCTGATCTTAGCTGGCTTCACTTACATGTCTGGGGGTTGAGCTGTTGGGGTGCTGTTGGGGTGACGGGGCCCTGTGTCTCACATCATCCAGCTGAGACCCCATCCGAGAACTTGTGCAACTTCATTTCCACTGTATTCTATTGGCCAAAGTGAGTCAAAAGTCCAGTCCGAATTCAAGGGGCAGTAAAGTGGACTCCTCCTTTTGTTGGGAGGAGCTGCAAAGAATTGTGTCCAGTTTTCCAATCTACTGGCAAAAAGGGCCCTGAGACTCGAGGGAATTGGGAAATTGATCAGGCTCGGTGCTGACATCCTCCGTGAAGGAGGAGAGTCTTCAAAGAGTGAGGGGAAAGTGACACAGGCCGCTGTAGGTGACTGTATCAGGAGGGGCCCTGAGAGGAAGGGTGCTTGTGTGCATGCCTGTGGGTGTTGCAGGCAGTGGGGTGGGATTGAGAAGGAGGTCGCCACTGGGAGGGAGGGGGCTACTGTGATGGGGAAGGATGCCGATCTCTGATATGAGAGGTGGAACCCTGGGAAATAGTTCCTGGTACTCTGCAGAATCATGACATTAGCACATCAGTCTCTTTTTCTCCCCTGACCCACCCCTGCTGCTGGAAACTGACAGAAGGTCACGGCCCATCAAGATGCTGCCCAGGGGAAGGTTGCTACATCAGCTCTTTCTTATTGACTGGACTGTCTTCACTTTCTTTCACTCAACAAGTAATTATTGAGCATCAGTCATGTGCCAGGCTCTGTGCAGGGAATGCGAGGAAGACACGGTCCCTGCTCTTGGGAAACTCAAAATTTAGACATAACAGCCAAGGTATGAACACACACACACACACACACACACACACACACACACACACACACAGTATACCCCCTGTACCCACAGATGGGTTGTGAATTAAAATACACCCACTTGTTACTTTTAAAAACACTTCAGAGTCATCCTGATCATTTACCTTTCTGCCTTTATCTTAAGTAAGTTCTGAAATTTTTCTAGAATAAAAAAATATTTTAAAAAGTAATCACAGATTCTATTCAATGGTTTATTCGAAATCACCCATATTCAGGTTGACTCTCAAAATGAAGAGATTTCTATGAACAAAGGAAATGCCAGGAACCCTCCTTTAAAAAAAATACATAAGAATAACAATAGTAGCAATAATAATAATAACTTCCATTTCTGCGGCACTTTGCAATTCCAAAAGCCCAGTCGTGCATGTTACATCAGTTGCCCTGTAAATGGATCTTAAGGTTGGCCTTCGAGTCCCTGGGATGTTTATGGGTCAAAGAGTGGCTTAAGCCTTGTCCAAACTGAAAGGTAGGCTGGCTAGGTCTCGAAGTGCAAATAAACTTTGGAGGGCCAGGGTAAGCCCTTCTAAAAGGAAGAGATGACTTTTCTGCACCCCCACCCCCCGCCCCCAGTTCTGCTCTCTCTCCTTGGATAGGCAGCACTGGGTGCCATGGTTCCCTATGGTCCATGTATTAGCTTCACCCCAGGCATGAGATCCAGGAAGTCATTGAACAAAGGAACGCTGGAGCTGGAGGGCGTTCAGGAGACCTCAGGGTCTAGCACTGACACCTGCCTTCTGGGTTGTTGTGAAGTACAGATGCTATTGATTGGGATGATGCTGTGGCCAGCATTGTCCAGAGCTGAGGCCAGGGGGCTGGGCCTTTGGACCCTCCATCAACCAGTCACGGGGTGTCTGTTGCCCCAGGGAGGGCCATGTGCTGAAGGAGGCAGCTGATGCCCCTACTCCCATGAGCTGGGGAATGAGAGCCTCGGTCCTGAGGTCACCTCTGGGTGGCACCCCAACAGCAGCCACTACGCCTGTGCCCAACCTGGAAGAATGAGTTGGACTGATCCAGATGAAGTAGGGTGGGTGGAGATGGGGTGCTGTTCAGGTAGTGGGAACAGCACGTGCAAAGCCCAGCTGCCTTGCTTTTTAAAGAAAAGAGCAAGTAGCTTAATGTGTTTCAAGCCCAGACCCCATAGGGGGATGGTAAAAGGAGAGGCTGATTAAGTAAGCAGGGGCCCCAAGCTCTGAAGGGCCTTATTTTGCAAAACCGGGTTTAACAAACTTGAACCTTGTCACAATGGCAAGGAGGATCCGTGGAAGGGTATGAGCAGGGAGTGTCGTGAGGTGGTTTGTCTTCTAGACCGGTTCTGGAAGAACAACTGAGACTCAGAGAAGTTTAGCAACTTGCTAAGGAAAGTGGTGGAGCCTGTATCTAAACACAGACTTGCTTGCTACTCAATCAGGCTTGGGCAACTAGATGGTTGTCGCTACTGTTTAGTGAGAGGCAGGACACAGGAAAAGAATTTGTTGGGGAAGAGTGGGGACTGTGGTGACATTTGCTTTGGATGTATTGACCCTGCAGTGCCTATAAGTCATCCAAATAGAGAGTTGGCTACTTTGGTCTAGGTGAGAAGAGCGCTCCAGCTGGAGCAAGAAATTTGGGGGCCAATAGCCTTTAGGTGATAAATGAAGCCATGACGATGGATGAGCTCCCCCAAGGAGAAGACCTGGATGAGAAGAGAATTCAGGGTGGGAGTGACAGGAAGGCAGACAGTTGAGAGAAAGGCAAAGCAAGAAATTCCTGTGTAGGAAACCAAGAGGAAGAGCCTGGGGATATAGGAGGAGTCTCAGAAGAGTTGTCATGGGAGCCAGAGGAAGAGAACATTTTAAGGTTAGAACTGTCAGATGCTGCAGAAGTCAACTAAGATAAGGTCTAAGGATTGTCCTCCATTCATTAAGGCAGAAACCAGGCTGTCCCAAACACCCACTGTTCCAGAGAAAATCCCGAAAGCTCTACATATGGGCTTCCTCCCTATCTCTTGGCAGGAGTCAAGGCGAAGGGCTTTCGGAACAAAATATCTCTTTGGAGATTGATTTGAACAATCATCCCGTTTATCATTTCCTCCCGGGATTTCCCCGCACCTCTCTGCTGTGATAGAAATCTGAGCCTTGTCATCAAAAGGAGGGAAGCGGATCATGACAGCCTGTCCTCTGAAACCTGCCCGCTGCCTCTGCACCTGGAGAGCCCCCAGAGGCTGGGGATGCAGGCGGGCAGGGAGTGGCCCCCACCGCATCTGCTCCATTTGGCTCCTGCAGGCAAACACCTGGAGCCCTCCTAGCAGGCCCAGGATTGTCCTGGGACAAACCCCTACATTTGACGCAATGGTGTGTGGCTGCACTGTATCCAGCCCTCATGCTCTGCACCCCTCCTACACACACACACACACACACACGCACGCACACATGCACGCACGCACGCGCACCTGGCTGTACCACTTGATTGTTCCCACTCTACTGGGGAGGCAGCTGGGGCAGAGAAAGGGTGCTGGCTTTGAATCTGAGCCTTCATGTGTCACGTTTGCTAAGTGACCTCGTGCCACTTAACTTTACCCCTTTGCATCTTTTTTTCAAATGAGGGTATGATGTTTTTTTTAGCAGGGCTGATGTTCAGTAACTGTAGCAATAACAGTGCTCATTGAGGTGCCAGGCCCTATGCAAAGTCCTTCACCCACTCCAAAAAGTAGATACTGTTAGCATTTCCCTATCACACAGGGGGAAACTGACTGGAGATCTTAAGTAAACTTTGCTCAAAATTTCACAGCTGGTAAGTGGCAGAGCTGGACTTGAACCCAGGCAGCTGGGTCCTAAGCTCCTAAGCACTTTTTCTCCCTCTGATGTTTCTTTCCAATCCACTGTCCACATTGTATTCAGAGGCATCTCTTTATATTTCATGCCTGCCTGTGTCAACTCCAGCTTAAAATGAAACATGCACTGCACATTAAAAGCCAAGTGCCTTAGCTCTGCCTTCAAGGCCCTGGCTTCTCATCCTGTCTCATACAGGCATTGGGCCCTGGCTCGCAGCAAGAAGTACTATTTAATAAACATGGTTTCATGTCCTGGAGAAAGGCAGGAGGCCCTGAAGGACAGGGCCCAGGTCTCATCTCTGAGCAGCTCCTCCAACCCCTGAGCTCCTCCCCTGCCCCCATCCCATCCCCATCTTAATTTTCAATGAATGTTTGTGAAACAAAAAGCCAACTATGGAAAGAGCATCAGCAGTAGGAACACAGGAAAGGGTGAATGGAGCAGCTAGCAGGTCTTGACTGAGGGCCATCTTTATGGTCGGCCCTTTAGGGGAAGAGAGAATTAAGGTGCTCGGTGCCTTAACTAACTCATCTCAAGGAGTTGAGTGTCTCTAAGACCCAGGAGAGAAGGAGATGCTAACAAGTGCAGCCTTGATGCCAACTAGGAATCGTGTCCTGATGAGAAAGCAAGGAGAAATCAGGGCAGACTTCCTGGGGGAGATGGCATTGGCACTGAGCCTCTAGGATTGGGAAACAGAGAACATTCTGTAAGTGGGGAGAGATGTGCTTCAGTCTCTGGTGCACCCCACCTCCTGTCCTCTGAATGGCAGCCAAGGCTGTCCCCAATCTGGCTTCTGCCAACCCTGCAGATCTACCTCCTACCACCCCTGTAGGTTGGGCTTCCTTTAATTTCCTTTTCACGCCTTTTCCTTCAAGGGTTTATTCCCTCCATGACTGGCACACTCCCAATGATTATTTAGTCTCACCTTAAACACCACTTTTTTGGGCCTCAGGGTGCTTAGGGGGCCCTGCTTGCAGCTCATACTGCATCTTCCACTTCCCCCAGAACAACATTTACCAGCCTCAATTGCTGTGGTTTAATTCACTGCCTGCTAGCTCCACTAGTTGGTAGGCTCGGGGATGCCTGTGTTTGTCCTATTTGTCACCGGATCTGGCACATAGTAGGTGCTCACTAAATGTCTAAGGAATTAACAGCTAGGTGCTTGGTAAATGATAACTGGACTTCTCCTTATCACTGCTGTGAACATCCATCCCGGCCTTTACTTCTTCCTTCTGCTGTGGTTCCCTGCCCTGATGTTCCGGGTCCTGGTTCCAACCCCAACCCAGGAGCAAAGAGTTGTGCCTGAGTCCCCGGGATGCTGCCCGTGTCTTGAGAGCAGGGCCATGAAAGACACAATGGCCTGATCCGGAGTTTGTCCCTGCTAATTATTACGGACAAGCCTCCTTATTGAACCCCATCCTCTTATTGACATTCGGATGCATGAGCCGAGGCTGTTGTTTTAAACGCACTCATTAGCCACACAAATCAGTCCTGTTGACAGAGCGCCTTTGAATTAAGCATCTCGCTGTAGTCATTGGACAAGGAGCAATTTATAATGCCATTAGCAACGCTTTCGAAGGTTACAGGCATCAAAAATTGTTCAGCCGTAATTATTCTTAATGGATACAAGGAATAAACTGACGCAGGACAGCTTTTTCATTAGCCTTCAATCAAGGCTGATGGCTTTGAGAAATGTACAGTAAGTGCGTTTTGGGGAGAAATAATGATGTTACAGCACCTTTCTCAGGAAAATGCTCTCCGTACACAGCTTAACTTTTAACGGCCTTAATTTGACATAATTAAAAAAAATTTGAATTTGTTTTTGAACATCTTGAAATAAATTATTTGGTTCCCATTTTTAACCCTTTGGGGAGCTGGTGGTAAGTAGCGGTAAAGGAACAAGAGGACCAGTCCTGGGGAATGGACTCTGTGGGCAGAGGCCCAAGAAAGCTAGCCTAGCCTCCAAGGGGGAGAGCTGCACCCCCTCCCCAGGCTTTCTGGGTGACCCTGGGGGAGGGGATTGGCTTTCTGAGTGGCCTGGCCCAGAGGAATTCTGAAGCTCATTTGCACCATCTAGGAGGTGGAACCCATGTAAGGGCTTGCTAAGAAGTGGCAGAACTGGGAAGAAACCCAGGTGTCGGCTGAGCTGTGGGACCTCAGGCAAATGGATATATCTTTCTGAGCCTCTGTTTCTTCATCTGTGAAACTGCCTACCTCTCGGGGATGCTGTGGGGGCTGAAGGAGAGAACAGATATGAAAGTTGTTGGCCAATGCCCCCCACACAGCTGGTGCTCAATAAATGCTCATTCCTAAGGTCAGGATTTAATCCATGTCATCATGGTGGTTCATATTGGCTAAGGCTAGGGCACCCAAACCACTGGAAATATAATAATATGGAGAAAATTATGAGAAGAGCCAGAACTCTTCTCATGCAGGGCATTGGCTGGAGTTGAATGGAAGCTGCTTGGGGTGGGAATAAGATGTCTCTTTGCACACCCACCATAAATACACACGCACAAAGAGATCAAAGAAAGAAGAGATGCCATAAGGACAGCGGGTCCTGTTGAAAGTGGGGCTTTTGCTTTGCTGCATAAGATGAGCAATTCCGGGGCACAGGGGAATTGAGTGAAAATGATGGGGCGATCCAGATGTACCAAGTAGGAGAGAATGAGGATCTGCCTTCTCTACCCTTCATCAGGCAGGGCTCAACTTCTCCTGCACACAAGAACTAAACAGACCCTTCAAGTCTATTGAATTAAAGGTGAGTCAAACGGAAATTTACTTGGAGGGCTTGTGTGTTGGTTCCAGGCCTGAATGAACCAAGAAGGTACCTACACAAGAGCTCATGCCGAGCCACGCTGAGAGCAAGGATGAAGCGTAGCCACTGCATAATCACTATTGCTCAGGAAGCTTCCTCAGAGCCTCCCAGGACTCACTGGCGAAGGCAGACTTACCCAGCAGCCTGGAGCCACTGCCCTGAGCGTGGATGAGACACCCCTCCCCTCCGAACTTCAGCTTCGTCACCCAAGAACAACAAAACACTGAAGCTGTTACTTCAGACACCAGGAAAGCTCCACACAGTAACTGACCGTCAGGACGTGCTCTCCACCGGCCTGCCCAGGAACAAGTGCGAGCCCAGACAAAGGTTATAGCAGAATTCTTGTGAGTAGGGGACATCCTAGCCATTGCCTTCGTGTGTTCTGTGACTCGGGAGAGGTAAGCATGCTGCATCCGAGCAGGCCGTGGGGCACCTGTGGTCAGCAGAAGCTCGCCTTGGGGTCCGCTTGTGGACAGACTGGGCCAGATGCTAAAACAATGGCTGGAAGTTGACAGGTCTGGTTCTGCTCCCAGCTTGACCACAACTGCTCTGCATGACCCTGTATGGATCAGTTAACCTTTTGGGGCCTCAATTTGCTCAACCTCTGAAGTTTGGACTTTGAATTATGTTTATCTCTTTATTTCGTTCCCTCTTTCCTTTCTTTCTTTCTCTCTCTCATTTCTCTTCTTTCCTTTTTTCTTTCTATCATTCTCTTTCTTTTTCTCTCCCAACCTCCCTTCCTTCCTTCTTTCTTTTTGCTTTTTGCTTCTCTCCCCATCTCCCTCTCTCTCCTTCTCCCTCCCACCCTCCTTCCCCTTTTCCTTCCTTCCCTCCTTCCTCCCTTCAGAATCCTTTTTTCTTGTGTCATCTTACACAGATGTCTAATATAAGGAATGACTAAAGATGGAGATCATCTGGTGCAAGTGTGGGTGAGATCCCCAGAACTGCCCCCTCCGCCTCCCTCTAAGGGTTTTCTGCAGACCCATAAGGCTCCTCAGAGCACAGACTTTCTTGGATGGCCCCTCCTGTAGATGGGCCCAACCTCCCTTTGAAATCTCATCTCTTGCTGTTTCTCCACTTACCCTCCTCTCTCCCTAACCCTGGATAGCTTGCCATTCCTCAACTGTGTCATTACTCTTCTTTACCTTTGCTCAAGCTGTGCTCTCTTCCTGAGATACTCTTCCTGATTTTCTGTCTGGAAAACTTCAACTCATCCTTTGAGATTAACTTCAAAGGCCACCCTATGCAGAATGAGTCTCTCATCCCTCTAGGTCCCAATGTCTGATAGAAGGTGACATGGAGAGTATTTTAGCTACTGGCTCATATGTCTCTTGGCGGACACACTGCGCATAGCTAAAGGCAGGTGTGACATCAGTTCAGCATTATTCCCCAGCACTCAGCATGCATGCCAATGCTGGGAGACGGTCACGCAGAGGCCCAGCCATTCTAAGGTCTGGCAATGGTAGGTGATACCCAGCACAGGCCTTGATTTATGCAGGTGGCTCCTCCAACCTAGGAATATGGCACAAGGTAGATATTCATGGGTCCTGGCACACAGTGGAGCTCACCCAGCTCAGGGCCTGGCCCATAGGTGCTCAATAAACACTTGCTAAATGGAATCCCAATGGAATGGAAGCTGGGTCCTGAGAATGCAGCTGGCTTCTCCCTAGTTAGAGAAACCAATATATTCCCTCCTTTACCTCTGGTCGAAAGAGCAAATGTAATCACCTCCTAAAGCCAGGAACAAACAGGAGTGTGGGTTTGAGGTAGTGGGCGAGGACTCTGGGGTAATGAGCAGATACTGATTCTTTATCGCCATCGGCATGTTCTCAAGCTATTACTGCCTGTCACTCCTGGCTCAGCCTCCATTTGGACTTTTTCTGATAAACACCAATATCTGTGCAAATTCTTGAGACTAACTGCCTCCCCAGCCCAGGGGCTGCTTGGCTGGAACTCCAGATGTGTGATAAGGCAGGGAAATACATTTTCAGTCCACTAAGTCATCACATTTTCTGACAAGGATTCTTAGGCTCATGTAGATCTCTGATGACTAATATTGCCTTCATTCAGCAGAGGGCTTCAGAACCATCCAAACCATCACCGAGCTGACAGGTGTCAACTCTTTCCTTGGTTTCACATGTTGAGATTCCCTCTGAGGAGATCTGAGCCCTTATTGGGCAAAGCAACAGGATCTTTGGGTAGGAAGAGAGTTGGCTACTGTCGGGAGTCCTGGGGCCTGTCCTGCTCTCCCTGGGTGACTCTAATGGATCTGTTAATGTCTCTGGGTCTCAATGTCTCCACCTGTTCAATGGGTGAGGGATGGAAACTTCAATACCTTAGGGATTTCCTGATCGGAGACTGTGATTCTCTTAAGTTTCTGCAGCTAGGAGCATATGATGGCAAAATCCATAGCCTGGAGGTATATGGCAGAGCTCAAAATATTGGTGAAAAAGTAACAGAAATAGCTGTGTGTATTCATAGGAATACTAATAATAGCAGTTACGACTTTCCATGCGTTATTTCACTTATTTCTAACTCTGAAGTCAGGCAGATCTGGATTTGAGGTCACTGGCTACCTCTGTGACTCTGGACAAGTTAATTAACCTCTCTGAGCTTTGATTTCCTCCTCTAAAATAAAGAGATGATAAGACTTTAATGGGATGGCATGAAGTACTTCTAGCACAGTGCTTAGAGTACTGGAATCATTCTGAGAATATTGCCTCCTTTTACCAATGTCAATGATCCTTATAACACTCCTTGTATGTTGATTATCCCGATTTTACTGATTAGGGAAATGAAGTCCAGAACGGTTAAATAAATTCCAGAAGGTCACGGAATTGCTAAGTGGCAGGTCCTGAGTTTGTTGCAGTCTGTCTGACCCCAGGTGCATGCCTTTAACTGCTGTACTGTGTAGCTTTGGAAGGCAGAGCGCACCGTTGCCGGAAGCCAGTCTCAGCCGACCTGCCCTGGCATCTATGGAAATGAGGAAGATTGGCTGAGAGGTGGTGAGTTGGACAGGATTGTGGGGAGGCAGCCAAGCCTCAGGGGCTCTGGGACCCTGAGGGCTGGGCTTGGACCAAGTCATGGAAATCATCTGGTCATTGCAATTTCAGCTTTTGTTTTGGAAAAAAAACTTGAGAAGAAAATAGATTGCAGTCTGTTATAGACCCAATGGCTGCAAATCATTCCGAAAATTAGCTTTCTATGGGAAAATCTATATACTAATTAACTCCATGGCCTCTCTAACGAGTTTAAGCACAATAAGGCCTCTGAAAATATCGAGGCATTTTGTAGCTGCCTTAAATTCTACCTTGGGGGACATGCTCATGGCTCATGAGGCTGTTTGAGAGGTTCCGAAATGAAAGGGGAATCTTAAATGATTCATTTCCAAGGGCAGAAGGTGGGGAGCTGTGACTTGGGTCCATTGCATAGGGAAGCCAGAGCACCAGGCTTTCTCCAGGTGGATGAAGTCCTTGCCTCAGTGGCCTTGGCTGGCACCCAGTGTGGCCCAGTGTTTCTCGCTCCTCCCAACTCTTGAGACCTCAGTGCGAAGACTGAGAGACCATCACCCGGTCGAGGCCGAGAAGACTCGGTTATGTAAACCAAGGTGGCGAACTCCTGCCAACTTGCGGCTGTCCCGGTGGGACGGTGCTGCTCAGGCCACGGAAGGTGGCAGACACACTCCTGCGGGTGATGCAGGGACACAGCCCAGCCAGCAGAGTCCCTGGGACACTTTCTGCCACTTCCCCCAAAAGATTGAGATTTCTTCTCCTGGGATGGTACCCTCAGACGGCTGGCCTTTGCTCATCACTTCTTTTGGACTCCCTCCTGTGCAAGGCAGCATAGCCTGACATAGCTCACACACATGTGCTTGCTTGAAGGTACTTGCACACCCATGAGTGCCCATGGACAGTCACATGTATGTATACGCCACATTCATGTATATGCAAACACACATGGATGAACACACGCATTTACCCGCATGCGTGTGATACCCCTATGCACTCCCACATATGTACACTCACACCCATGGATGGTCCCCATGTTCTCATGCTTATGTACTTACATGCTTGTACAGAGGCTCCCTTGTTCATGCACATCCACAGCACTGGGAGCCTCAAAGGAAGGGGAGGGAGGGGTGGTTTGGGGACAAACTGAACACCAAGCAGTCGCTCATCCTTTCGCAGGGTGGGTCGTCCCAGAGCGGGGGCCTTCTGACCCCACTCACGGGGGGCACTGGGCCTCTGTTTGCATTTTGCTTATTGATTCATCCTAAGCAACTAGAGTTGAGACCGGCACAGAGTGGTGCTCAGTAAACACTTGTGGAATGGATGAATGCACATGCATGCTCTGAGCAGCCTTAGGCCCCCCGCTGCTAGCTCACACCTTCTCTCCTTCCTACCTCCACCCACACAATCAGCTGAGATTCCTTCCCGGTTGCTTCCAAGGTCACCGAGGCTGGAGGAGTGGCCTTTCTACCTGAGCATCCATTCCAGGTGGAAACTGCTGCTCTCCTCAAAGCCTCAGACACAAAGGGTGACTAATCCTTTCCCAGCTCTCATCCTTCCATCCCTGAAATGGACTCTCTCTTAATGATGCTTTCTGGAAGAAAATGGTCCACAAATACACACATTAAACAAACAGAACCATCAGCGACCACTCCCTTAGCCCCCAGGAATCTCCCAAGCAAACCATTAAGCCTTGGCCTCTGCCTCAGCCCTCTGACCTTCCAGCCTCTCCCACAGCTCTCCTGCTTTTCTGCAAAGCTCTTAGCTGGGTCCTGCCCACTTGTTGTCCAGAAGCCCTGTCTGCTTGGCCTTCCCTGGCTTGCCCTCTGCCTCTCATGGTACACACCACTTCTGGTTGTGCTTAGCCTCTCCTAGGCTGTGTGATACTAGCGGTAGGAATAACAGCTGCTTCCATGTGTATAGGACTGCCTGAAGGGGCTTCCTGAATCTTAACATCAACTGGGGTTCAAGCCCAGATAGTTTGGCTCTAGTTTCTGTTTCTGACTAAGACTCTATGCTGCATCTATGTCTCCAGCTTTGACACTGCTCTGTCTCCTGAACCCTAGACTACCCCTGTTACCAAAATGTCTTCTTGACTTCACATCTTAGATTTCCTAGTGGCACCTAAATCCAAACTCTTATTGCTTCTCCAAACCTGCCCCCTCTCTCAGTCAGTGGCACCATCCAATGCTCAAAGGAGGAACCCAGGCTGACCTCATCTTTGGCCCTTTGGCTTTCCTGTCCCTGCCTTGCCTCTCTTTGCCCGAATCATCTTAATGCCAAATGAAGATAGTGTTAATCTTGAGAAGAACAGACACAACCCTCAGAGAGTCAGGGAAGAGAGTGGCCAGGAAGGCTGCAGGGCAGGCCACAGTCGGCTTTGGCCCCCAATGGCCGGGCCCGATCTAGCTGGGCCATGGCCTGGGAGCTGGGACGATGCAGGAGTGTGAGGTGATGTGAGACAGGACAGTGACACGGTAGGGCAAAGGGGCACTTATTTCGTGCCGGGTGGGTTCGCAGGTGGTGCTGTTCTTTGCATTTCCCTTTGCCCTGACTCCTCACCCACCTCATCCAGTCTTATGGCTTTATATCCTATCCAAATGTGCATCTCCATCTCAGAACTCTCTCTTAACCCCCAGACTCACACATCTAATTGCAGCTCACTCCCACCCTCCTCCCCAACCTTTCATCTCCACTTCAGTGTCTAATAGCCATCTCAAGTATTACATCCTTCTAGTTGCTCAGGCCAAAAAAACACTGCAGATCCTCTTGACCCTTCTCTCTCATATGCAACATCCAATCAATTGGGAGGCTTCTCTGGCTCTTCCAAATATGTCTAAGATGAGACCATTTCTACTGCCTGGGACACTCTTCCCCCAGATATCCATGGGACATCCTCTAGGTCAAGCCCCCATCATCTCCCACCTGGATTATTGCGACATTCTTCTTAACTGATCACACTTCTTCCACCCTTGCTCCCTTCAGTGCATTTAGATCCAACAGCCAGAGACAGCCTTTAAAATATGAGCCATATCGTAACTCTCCTGGGTGCAAACCCTTGTAAGGGCTCTTCCTGTTTTGCTCCGATTAAAGGTCAAAGTCTTTGCAGCAGCCTAAAAGGCCCTCCATGAGCATCCCTGATTGGATCCTGCATGGTTGGGACGCCCTGATCAGTCCCTCTGTGACATCACTGGCTGCCTCTCCAGTGACTCTTTCCCTGGGTCACTGCTGCAGCCACACCAGCCTCCTTCTTGTTCCCTGCACATGCCAGGCTCCATGTACCTCACCCTCTTTTGGATCTCCTCGGGGCTCACATGCTTACCTCAGTCATGTCACCTTTCTAGTGAGGTGTGCCCTGGCTGTCCACTGTCAACTACAACCCTCTGTCTCCCCATCCTGTGACAAGCATCCCAATCACCTTACCAAGTGTGGGTGCACACACGCTCAGCCCTCTTGCATCTGACTTGCTCTTTATTTTATATATTGACTATGTTTATTGTCCAACTGTCCTTTGCCTCTAGCTAGAATACTCACTCACTAGGGACAGGAAGCTGTCTTTTTGTTCCCAGAGTATCCCTGGTGCCTGTCACAGTCCAGATGATAATGTTTTTGCTGAATGATTATTTCTTTTTTTTTTTTTACAGTCCACACATGGTGTACAATCAATGTCTCACAATAGCATCACATAGTTGTGTATTCATCACCGTGATAATTTTTTGAACATTTGCCTCACTCCAGAAAAAGAAATAAGAAGACTCCCCTTACCATTCCCTCTTATTGACCTCTAGTATTCCAATCTACCCAATTTTTTTAACCCCATATCCACCACTATTATTTATTTATTTTTCCTTATATTTTTACCCATCTGTCCATACCCTGGATAAAAGGAGCATCAGACACAAGGTTTTCGTAATTACATGGTCACAATGTAAAAGCTATATAGCTATGCAATTGTCTTCAAGAATCAAGGCTACTGGATCACAGTTCAACAGTTTCAGGTACTTCCCTCCAGCCACTCCAATATACTATAAACTAAAAAGGGGATACCTATATCATGCATAAGAATAACCTCTAGGATACTTCTCAACTCTTTGAAATCTCTCAGCCACTAAAACTTTATTTTGTTTCATTTCTTTCTTCCTCTTTTGGACAAGAAGGCTTTCTCAATCCCTTGATGGCAGGTCCTGGCTCATCCCGGGAGTTGTGTCCCACATTGCCAGGGAGATTTACACCACTGGGAGTCACGTCTCACGTAGGGGGCAGGGTAGTGAGTTCACCTACCCAGTTGGCTTAGAGAGAGAGGCCGCATCTGAGCAACAAAAGAGGTTTCTGGGGGTGACACTTAGGCATAGTTATAATTAGACTTAGCTTCTCCTTTGCAGAAATAAGTTTCATAGGGTCAAACCCCAAGATCAAGGGCTCAGCCTATTGAATTGATTGTCCCCACTTCTTGTGAGAATAAGAATAATTGTTTTTTAACCTCTACAAGTCTTGGCTTCTTAATCTGTAAAAGTGGGTTATTTTGAGGAGTAGATGATATATTGAGACACCCATACCAGTGCTGGCACATTTAGGCTTTCAGCAATGTCCACTCTCTTTCCTAGTGAGAGGGCTGACTTCTTTCTGAGGTCTCCACCTCACTTCAGACACTGCTGACGTTTTGGCTCCTTTGGTTCCCTGGGAGGGAGGGGGATGGTGTTGAGCAGGGAAGACAGTAGCCTGGGGCCTCCAAGCCCCCCCAAGAACCCCACACCCTTGCTCATCATAAGCTCAGTGGGGATATTTCCCAGGAAGCCTTTGTTTTCTGGGTCCCTCTGGCTATAAATAGAGTGTTAGACCGGAGCATGTGTGAGCACAAGTCTGAGCCTGCCCTGTAGGCTCCCGAGAGGAAGAATTGTAATAGTGGGAAAAGGGATAGAACCAAAGAAAAAATTTGCTTCATAAATATTGAAATGAATGATTTCAATGGTTAGTAAGGAGGAATTAGGAAAGAGCAATACGATATATATGAGAACAATTTACTCTTATCAAAACCCTTGCGACTGCAGCGCTGATGTTTTCCTGGTGAGGGTGTGCACAATGAAGGCGCTGTTTTTCTTGGAGGGTATAATATTGTTGTAACATGGCAAGTTTTAATAAACTTTTTTTTCTCTCCAAATTGCAACACACACACAAATAGTGAAACGGAAGTCATAGTGCCATTTGTTTGGCGATAGTCCAAATGTTACTCTTTTTCCATGAAGATGGGAAGTGAAAACAAAGAAAAACTATGAAAAACTGTGAGTGCATGAATAGGAGTTACCCATGAACTAGAACTGGAATCACAAATAGTGACCATATGACTGGCTTTTCCCTCCCTCTCCATTAAAAAACATCAGATTATGACCATCTCCTGAGCTAACGGCATCCCATTGCCAAAGCAGGAGACAGCTACAATCTGTGACTTACGTTTCTCTTCCCTCCCCTTCCCTTCCTTGCCCTCCTGCCCTCTTCCCTGGCCTCCCTCCGTTCTTCCTTTTATTCATCCTTCCTCCCTCCCTCCTTCCCGCTTCTTCTTTAAATTGCTTGAACCCTGGTGGTATACTGCCTTGTTCTTGAAGCTTAGGATGTGAAGATGAACAAGATAAGATCTCTGCTCTCAAAAAGCTTTAGTCTGGTGGGAGGCACATGCCTGTGAACCAAAAATCATATTCTATAATAAATGCTTGTGCAAAGTTCTATGAAAACCCAGAGGCAGAAAGGTCTGGGAAGGCTTCATAGAGGAGGTGACATCCGAGTTGAGGCTAAAGGAGTGGGTGGTTGGGGGCATGTGAAGTTTCCTAGGAAGAAGGAATGGAGGGTAGAAAGGCAGGGGAGTTAAGTTAGTGCATTCCACACTGGGGGAGCTGGGCCAGCTTGGTAAACTCTGATCCTAAATGGGTGAGGAGTTTCTCACCTCCTGGGTTCCCTTCCCAAGCTCAAGCCTGGAGCAGGTCAGGACAGAGGCCCAATGTACTCAGAGGCCTCGGGACTGGGTCCAGCTGTGTACTCTCCTGTTGTTTCTCTGTAGTGGCAGCAGGAAAGTGAAAGGTAGCCCTGCAATGACCAACCTCCCTCCTCCCCAGGCTGGGTCCTGAGCCCTGGGAAGTTGTGGCCAGAGCCCTGAGTGGAGCTGAGCCTTGATGTTTTTGTGATGAAGAGGTTACATTCTCCCTTTCTGGATAGTAAGCTGGTCTGTGACCAGCAAAATCCATGGCCATTGCAAGAAGATCTGAGGATTCTGGCAGGCTCAGAGAAAGGGCAGGGAGAAGACTGAGGTGGACTTTGGCATTCAGCAAAAACTCAGTAGAAGGTAGTTGAGAGCTCCAGGAGTGTAGGGGTTTCTATCTTTTACCAGTGCCCAGTACCGAGCCACATGCAGAATATTGAATTAGTATTTGTTGAATGAATGAATGCATGATTTAATGAACCCTCCCTTCAGCTACTCCAATGAGCCTCAGTTTCAATTAAGGGTCTCAATCTCAACCTAGTCTGCTTCCTTTAACTTGAGACTGACATATCTTTTCCAAGGAGTCAGGCTCAGCATCCATTCCTCTCTCCCACCTCCTTGTCCAAGGCTGATGTTAAAATCATTCATGCCCAGAATGTACTTCTCACCTATTTCCTATCGAAGGCAGCTAGTTGCATTGCACATGTGCCAACATTTCTAAAGGGATTCCTCAGATTTTTCCTTCATGAACAAAGAGGCTTGAGAGACATAGGGTTCCCCTTCCATGTCAGAGGGCAAGGGGTTGCCAGCAGGCAGGGCCCAACTGCAGCCTGTCAGGGAGAAGGAACAGCTTCTGCTGTAATCCCTGTCAACGTGTAGACGAGGAAGCCGAGGTTTGGAAAAACCACTTGCCAGAGTCACTGACCTGGTCAGGAGGACTGGCTGACAATGGCTCCGCGTGCTGGCTCAGAGCATGGGAATCAGTTGCCCAAGTTGGAATTCTGTCTCCAGCATTTCAGCTCGCTAAGCTTCAGTTTTCTCAGCTGTAAAATGGAGATGATATTTCCTACCGCAGAGGGTTGGGTAGAAGTTGATATAAAGTACTTCAAAGGAAGGGCCTTGGCAGACTTGAAGGGGCTCCCTCAACGTTAGCCGTTTGCGTCATTTCTTGTGCACTTGCATGAATGACCCTGCTCTAGAGTTGAGTATTTCACTGTAAGATCTCAATGTATCCTTGCACAAAGGTATGGGGTCGGTGCAGCTGGGGCCACTGAGGTCCTCAGAGACGATGTCACTTAGCCCAGATAGGTGTGGACTCAGTTCCTCTGGACTCCAGAGCCCATTTTCTTCTGAATTTCTTAATCGTAAACTTTCTATTCCAACCCCGGTGCCTGCCAGTCCCCGTGAAAAACAGCTCCCCAGTGCAGACAGTGGACGGAACAAAGCACCCTTGGGAAAGAAAGGGCTTCAGCACCAGGGCAGGGGTGGGGTGCAGGCCCACCTGAGCTCTTCAGGTAAGCAAGGTAGGCTGGGAGCAGAGCACGCCCCCACCCCCAGCCCCTCCCCAGCTGCCAGCACTGGCAGCAGCAACACTTCTTTTTTAAGTCAAATGTTGCCTGGAAGTCATTGCTTCAGCAATTACCTCTGAAACCCATTGTTTCCTCAGCCCCATTAACATGTCAGATCCTGGCAGCCGCTGACGGGGCAAACACCCCTCCGAGGGCTGCAATTCAATTTAAGGATCACCTCCCCTGCACAGACAGCCTCTGTGCCGGCCCATCTCCAGATTTCACCAAATCGAGGAGAGAGTCTCAGGGCGCAGTTTGATCATGCTGCTTCCTAAATTAAAAACAAAATTGTAAGTGTTAAACATCTTTAACAAGTCATTAAGCCCCAGCCATAATCCAGAAAAAGTCCCTTAATGAGTAATGACATATGTTGTGAGTGCAGTTATCTCCTACTGTTGGATGCTGAGATGGTGTGATGAAATGGCACGGTGCTCAGAAGGGATGGATCACCACTAATGGGAGGATAATTCGAGGCTGTTGGGCTGAGGACCCTGGAGGGCTGGGAAGGCAGCCTGAGCCAGGCGGCCAGCCCTTCTGCTTTGGATGGGGTGGCCCCCTCCTCCTTGCCCACCCATCCAGGCCCTGGAGCCTCCTCTCCAAACCTGGGGCTGCTCTGTCCCTCCTCCCAGGCTTGGTTCTGCTCCTGGCTCTGCCCCAGGATGGGATCTGTAAGGATCCAGACGTTGGACCTAGACCGCAGGACTCAGTCTGCCTATGGGCCCTCCCAAGTTCCCCCTGGGTCCCAGGCCAAGTCATTGGACCCTTGAACAAAGAGGCATTTTCTCCCAGTTCCTAAGCACAGAGACTCTGCTCTGTCCCTCTGTCCCCTCTGGCTTCCGTGGCTGCTGCCTGTCCCTTGGGATTCTGCCCTTGCTCTCTGTCTACCTGTTGAGACCCCTACCTGCTGCCTCGCCTCATTCACTTTGTGCCCCAGAGTCCTGTCCTCTGGTGCTTTGGCCTGTAGCTGGCCACCTGGGGAGAATGTCTATAGAGTGACTACCCTGCAGGATCTCTGTCTGATGTTTACTTACCCATTCTATGGCTCTAGACATATGAAGAGACTAATAGCTGTCGCCCAAGCACCCCAACCCCAATCCCCAATTCTGAAGATGGGGATGATTGGCTGAGCTTGGATCATGTGGTCACCCCTCATTTTCTCAGGTGTGACCTATACACAGGGTGCTGAACAGACCCCGGGGAGAAGTTTTTCCAACTTGGACCTCTGTCACTTCAGCTCCGTATATCCTTGCTTCTGTGGGATTGTAGCTATGGGATTGTAGCTGCAGGAGGCCCCACCCAACTAAGCTTCTTGAGACAAAGAGTCTTAGATCAGAGAACACAGAAGCAAGACTCTGAGACAAGGATTCATGTGCAAGAATATTATTTAGGAGCTGCTCTGGGAGGAAACTGGTAAGGAAAGTTGGAAAGCAAAGCAAGGAAGGGGAGGACACCAACCCAGGCTGTGATTGCAGGCCACGGAGGGTAGCTTCAGCCTGATCCCATGGGCAGCTCTGGAGTGTGAGCTACACCTTAGAGTTGTACTTAACTGGGGCAAACTGCAGGTGCCAGGGGTTAGAAGCGAGAGCCACCCTCCCCTAACTCCACATACTCTCCCCCTCCCATCTCCTCATTCATTCATTCTCAAATATTTACATGTTCATTGACATGCTCTGTCATTTATTGAATGTTTATTACCTCTTAAGCACTGTGCTGAGAACTTCAGATACTTTATTACATTGAAAGCTCACAACCGCCCAGTGATATTGTTATTATCATTATTAGCTCTATTTTATAAGATGGAAACTGAAGCACAGAGGGAGTCAAGGTCATATACTTGGTAAGTGGTGGGGTCAGGATGTGATCTAGACTTTGGCCAGTAGGCTGTCGACTTTGAGAGAGGAGGGATGGAGAGCTCAGGCCCATCCAAATAAATTCTTTGAGACAGCCTCACTGTCTTGTTCCCAAGTAACCCCCAATCATTTAAGTTTTAACAGCAGTGAAAACTTGGAATCATGGCCCCACTGGATTTCAGAGTAAGCAGGGAGCTGAGAGAGCTCTTGACTTGAACTTTGTATTAGCAGATAGGGAGAGTGAGGCCAGAAGAACCGTCTGTCTAAAGTCAGTACACAAGCGAGCAGGCATACTGCATGATGGCAGCGGGCATGCGGCACTGCAGGGGGCGTAGTCTCCTGTCCCACAGTGCTGGCTACTTCCCCAAGGGTGCAGGAAAACTACTTGCTATGTAGTTTACCTAAAAACAACAGAAACATCGCAGACAAGGGCCAATCCCTGGCCATGCATCAAAATTAGGTCCTTACAGGGGTTCCCTGCAGAGTCTTTCTTATTGGTGCCCAAAGGAGCCAGTGGTGGCCATCGGTGGTGCAGCCAGGTGAGGCCTGCAGGAGGCAAGGTCTGTTTCCAGACACTGTTGCCCTTGGTTTGATGCTGGAATCTGTGAGCTCTGTTGATCTTCTACCCCACTTGTAGAACTTGCTACTTGATCAATCCTCAGTTCAAAATTTGACCCATATCTTTGAGCGTTCTGTTTCGGTGACTCTTTTATGCTCCCGCCTGGACTTGAGGCTTGGAAGTCATTACTTGGCTACAAATCCAGCATTGTGAGCCTCTCAGAGGCCTTTGGCTTAGAGGTAGTACGTGGTGACTGCTCACATCATAATTAAGGGGAAGATGTGTGGCGCTGAAATGCCGTCTTCAGTGCCTATCAGGAGACAGTGGGATGCTGTGGACTGAGGACTGGGGCAGAAGTTAGGAGAGATGGTTGCTAGTTCCAGCCTAATTAAAATCAGCAGTGTGACCTAGGGAAAATCCCTGGGCCTCTCAGTGTTCCATCTGCGTAATGAGTGGCACGGACTGGGATATGTTCAAGTACGGGCACCTTGGGTTCTCTGGAGAAAGGGGCTGCACGTCTTGCACGCATCTACCTTAGGAAAGAGGGATATCCCTGGGGCCTGAATGGAAAATGCTACACAGATATCTGCCACAGGAGAGAGCGGTGGACTGGAGATTTGCCTTTCACCAACTCTTGAAACTGCAATATGGCTGGGATAGAGTTGGTTTTCCTCAGCTGTTTAATGCTTGCAGAACACTGGGCAAAGGGCTTCTCAGACACCAGGGACCATCCTCCCAGCCTCTGTCCTACAGCAGCTGCTTCCCCACCAAGGGACCAGAGAGGGACAAGAAAACCCTCTTTGTTCTGGGCAGACAGTATAAAGCCTCGTTGCTATAGCAGCAACAGCCATTTCCTCCAGCTCTGATCAGGGGCAGCAGCTCAGCTGTGCCTGGGCTGAGGTCCTGGGAAGCTGGGAGCAGAGGTCAGCCTTGTATGTGGGGGGTCTGAGTCACTGGGACCCTAGCAAAGCACCAGCAGAGGAACAAGGAGCTGGCAGTCACCAAGGCTGCCTTCCTGTCATCATCCAAAGCTGAGCTGGGGCGCAGAGCCAGGGCTCTGGGACCCAGCTGCTGAAACAGGGCTGCCCTGATGCTTAAGCCCTTCATAGCCAGGAGGGCCAGGATGGGATCTGGCCTTGCAGGGGGAACCCTTGAGGAAGTAGCGAGAGGGAAGAGAAGAGTGGGGAGGGGAAGGAAGGGATCAACTGTCCCAAACCTACCAGACTTTGAAATATTGATGAGGCCAGAGGGTTTAGAAACTCCTGGACTTCTAAAAAGAAGGAGTCCACTAGCTTCTCCCTGCTGGCTTGTCCCTCTCCTTTTTCTGTTGAGCCCTGCAGGGAGTGGGACATGGTGGGAGAAGGTTGGAAGGACTAATGGTAGATACAAGGACTTTTAGGAACTAGACTAGGCTGAGGCAAGGGACCCAGCACCTGGCTTTTTCCCAGCAGGGAACACAGGCACTCTGTGTTCCAAAGTTACAGCTGGGATTAAGCTCAGTTTCTGTTTGAATGTGCCTCAGTTGCTCCTCTCTCTAGGTCTCACTTTCTTTATCGGTAAGATAGTGTTTCAGTTCGCTAAAGCTACCAGACTGCATGGAATCCAATCAGAAGTGGGTAGCTTTTTCAATGGAAATTTATTAGGTTACAAGTGTAACTTAGTTCCAAGGTAATGAAAATTAAGGCATCAACTGGAGGAAACCTTCTTGGGGGAAACCTTCTCGGAGCAAAGGCTGCTTGGCATTTGGGGTTCCTGTGTTATACGGGAAAGCACATGGGATATCTGTAGGGCCCTCTCTTCCAGGCTCTGGTTTCAATGGCTCTCTCTCTCCTCCAGAGGATTTTTTTCTGGATTTCATCTCCTAGCTTTATTCTCTGCTCTGAGCTGTCTCCAAAATGTCTCAAGCAGATCAAGTCCCACCTTGAATGGGTGGGTTCACATCTCCATGGAAACAACCTGATCGAAAGGTCGCACCCAACAATAGATCTGCCTCCAGAAGATTGCATTAAAAGAACATAGGCTTTTCTGGGGTGCATAACAGACTCAAACCAGCACAGATGGGAACACATGCTTGTCTCTGAGTGCTTTTGAGACTATTATATGAACGATGAACATAAAGGGCGAGGGTAGTGTTGGCTCACAGAAGGTACTCAAAAATGGTGCTTCCTAATTCTTATTCGATTGAATCAGATAAAAATGTCATTTTATAAGCCAGAAATGGTTAAATATCAGCAATTTCAGGTTCATCCCAACACGGATGGGCATGAGGCTCCCCTGCATCTGAGTGGAGCTGTGTCATAGCATTGAGAGCACAGGCTCTGGAGCCAGACTGTTTGATACCAATCTCAGCTCCACCACTTGTTCCTGGGGTGACCTTGGGCGAATTGCTTGACCTTGTCTGTACATCCATTTCCTTCTCTGTGAAACAGGGATATGAACGTGTTGTGTGGATCAAGTGAACTAACGTAGGTGAAGCACTTAGAAGAATGCTTCAGAAATGAGTAAAAAATCATAAACGCAATAAATGAATCAGTGTGGTTGGCTGGGAGGGGATGGTCATTAGTCCCCCTTATGGGAGAGAAAATAAGAGATTTATCCAGGTGGGGCCGCTTGGGGGTTCCCAAGTAGCCTAAATTCAGTGTGTACCCCTTCCATTGCCCCAGCTGTCTGCTCTCTAACGTCTCCTGCCTTGTCCAGCCCCACTCATTCCTCCACTCTGATGATGATCCATCTGTCTGTCCAGCCAGCCAGCCAACCGGTCAGCCAGCCACCCCTGATCCATCAAGTTTTCTGTATATCTATTCATCTACTTTTTTCCTTCCCTCCCTCAGAAAGCAACAGATGCTTGAATTTTGTTGAGGTGATCTCAAAACCTAGAAATGATTTTTCAAAGGTTTATTGAGATATAATTTATGTACGGTAAAGCTCACCCTTTTAAGGATACAATGTGATGTGTTGTGACAATTCCAAATAGTTTTGTAACCATCATCACAGTCAAGATAAAGAATGTTTCCATCCGCCCCACCCCACCCCAACCCCCAGATTCCCTTTAGCCACTTTGTAATCAACCACTTCCCTTATCCCTGGGCTACTGATCTTTTTTCTTTTCTTATTTTTGCCTTTTCCAGAAAGCAATTTAAATGGAATCAAACAGTATATAGCCTTCTAGGTCTGGCTTATTTCACTCAGGTTAATGTATTTCTGATTCATCCTTGGAGTTAGATGTAACAATAGTATGTTTATTTTTGTCTCTGAGCAGTACTCTATTGTATAGCTGTACCAAAGTTTGTTTATCCATCCAACCATTGAAGGACATCTGGATTGTTTTCATTTTTCGGCAATTATAAATAAAATTGCTAAAAATATTTGCATACAGATTTTGTGTGAGAGTAAGTTTTCATTTCTCCTGGGTAAATACCTAGGACTGTGATCGCTGGTTCATATAGCAAGTTTAAGCACACTTTTATAAAAAAGCGTTAAAATGTTTTCCAAAGTCACTATACCATTTTGTATTCCTATTAGCAAAGAATGAGTGCCAGTTGCTCTGCATCCTTGTTAGCACTTAGTATTGTCAGTTGTTTCTTTTTTTTCAATTAGCCATTCCAATGAATAGGTGTGTGCTGGTTATCTCATGGAGGTTTTAATTTACATTTCCCTAATGAGAAATATGTTGAGCATCTTTTCATGTGCTCATTTGCAATCAATGTAACTTCTTTGGTGAAGTGTCTGTTGAAAACTTTGGCCTATTTTAAAATTTAATTGTTTGTTTTCTTATTATTGAGTTTTTATGAGCTCTTTATACATTCTTTATTGGTTATGTAGTTTGTAAATATTTTCTCCCAGTCTGTGGCAGCTTGTCTTTTCATTTCTCAACAATGTCTTTCAAAGAGCAGGTTTTATGAAACAAATTTTAAAAATTAAAATAAAAAAGAATGGAAGGTTTTAGTTTTGTTGAAGTTCAATTTTTTTTTTTATGGATCATGATTTTGTTGTGATAACCATGAAATCTTTGCCTAACTTTAAGGTCTTCTATGTTTTCTTCTAGAAGTTTTATTGTATTTGTTTTTACCTGAGGTCTATGATCTATTTTACGTCATGCAAGGAATGACTTCTTTTTTCTTTTTCTTTCTCTCTGTCTCTTTTTTATTTTTTGCATATGGATGCCCACTTGTTCTAGAACAATTTGTTGAAAAGGCTCTCCTTTCTTCATTGAATTCACTTTATACCTTTGTAAAAATCAGTTGACCAAATATGTAGGTGTTATTGCAGACTCTATTCTGTTCCACTGATTTCTGCATCTTTCCTTTCATCAATAAAATATCTTTATTATTCTAGCTTTATAGTAAATCTTAATATCAGGTAGTGTGATTTCTCCAACTTCATCTTTTTTCAAAATTGTTTTGACTGTTTTAGTTCAGTTTTCCCCCATATCATGTTGAGAATTAGATGTTTGATTTCTATTTAAAAATCTGCCTGGATTTTTATAGGGAGTTGGTGAATCTATAGATTAATTTGGGGAGAATTAATATCTTAATATTCTTCCAACCCATGAAAACAATACATCTCTTCATTTATTTAGGTTATTTTAAAATTCTTTCATCAGAGTTTTTAGTATATAGATCTTGCACATTTTGTTAGATTTATAATAATATTTCGTGTTTTTAGTGCTATCACCAAGTGCTATGTTAAAAATTGTTAATTTCAAATGTTTCATTATAGTATATAGACTAACCATTGATTTTTGTTTATTGCTCTGTATGCTATGATCTTGCGAAACTCATACATTTGTTCTAGTAGCTTTTGAGCAGTTTATTTGGGATTTTCTACATATACAATCACATAGAGACAGTTTAATTCTCCCGTTCTATCTGTATGCCTTTTCTTACCTTATTGCACTGACTAAGGTCTCTAGTACAATGCTGAATAATATAAATAATTTTTGATTCTTCTGGTTATTTTTTTTTTTGCCCCCAATGCCATCCAATCCATCAGTAAGTCTTTTTTACTCAACTTGCAAAATACATGTAGTATCTGAGCACTTCTCACCATCTCTTCTGCCATAAGCTCTCTTGCCTAGATGCAGCCACAGCCTGCTCATCAGTGCCCTTGCCTTCGTTCTTATCCCCCATGGCTGCTCCTTCTCACAGCAGCATCTTTCTATTTCAATGAGGACAAACCCCAAATGTTTCATCGCAACCTGAGAATTTACAAGTGCTGGCTTATGCCCCCTCCTCTCATCGAGTCCCCTTACTCAGTGCTCCTCAGCCGTAGTAGCCTTCTGGCTGTTCCTCAGACATTCTGAATGCATTCACATCTTGGGGCCTTTACACTTGCTGTTTCCCTAAGAGTCTAATTAATTGTCCGCTTCCTTCTTAGCATTCCAGTCTTATCTCTAGTGCTGCCCCCTCAGGAAGGCCTTTTTGGCCCTAAGAGCTAACATACTGGCTAGTTACCCTCTACCTTGTTATCCTTATTTCATCTTCTCCATTGCACTCATTGATGCCTAAAATTATCTTTCTACTTATGTTAGTGTTTATTTCCAAGGTTTATAATGTTAGTGTTTATTTTCTATCCCCCCCCCACTATGTTGTTTACACTAGTGACTAGATCAATGTCTAGGATATAGTAGTTGCTCATTAAATATTTGTTGACTAACTTCTTTCAGCTCCATGACCCTGAGTCTAAGTGAGTACATTCCTCAATGAACCTGACAAGTTTCTTGAAAGAGCTGTTGTTTCACGCCTCTTTCAACCATTTCCTGAACTCCCATGCATTCCCCACCTGACCACCATTTGATTATGGCTGCCATCACTTTGCTATAGTAAAAGTCATCAGTGCCCTCCTTAGGACTAGTCCACTTTCACTCTCTATATTGCTGGAGGCAGAGCAGTTGCCTTTGCTGCTACTGATTACCCCTCCCCTATTGAGCCCTCTTCCCTTTGCTTCTGAGACATTGCACATGACTGGCTTTCCTCCTACATGTCTGATTATTCTTTTCCCCTGTCCTTCATGGATTACTGTTTTTTTCCCCTCATCTTTGAATTTTTTTTTTTTTTTTGCATGGGCAGGCACCAGGAATCAACCCCGGGTCTCTGGCATGGCAGGCGAGAATTCTGCCACTGAGCCACCGACATACTGCCCTCACTATTTTTGAATTTTAGTCTTCCCAAGGGATATGGCATGGGCTCACAAACATGCTCACTATCTTCATGGTTTTAACCACCTCCTTACAAGCCATGCAATTCAACAACTATTGATAGGATCCCAGTGGGTGCCAGGCATTGCACTGGGTACTGGGAAAATAAAGGTGAGAAAGCTAAGTGTGACCGTTGCCCTCTTTGAGTTTGTAGACTAGTTTTGTGAGGTGAGAAACTTTGTTTTGTTCATTGCTGTATACCCAGCATCTAAAAATGATGCCAAAAAGTTAATACATATTTAGTGAATGAGTGCGTAAATGGGATAAAGAGAATAAGTAAGAACCGCACAAGCATTTATGTAATTATAATGGTGATAAGTGCTATCATGGAGAAAGGGTGCTATGAAGTGTATAGCTGGGAGACCAAATTGAGTTGGGGCTGAGGGTTCTTTATAAAGAGACAGTTATGCTGAGCCATGAAGGATGGGCTCGAGTTGGTAAATCAAATACAAATATAGTAGACTGGAAGAATTGCTGTTGGTACATTGAGGGAATTCCCATTCTGATGGTTTCTGTCTCTCCATAAACTATAAGAAAAGTTTGTGTGCTGAGAATGAGGGAGTGAAGAGAAAATTGGAGGTTTGAGAGAGAGGCAAAGGTCTGTAAAGGGTGGAGAGTGTAGGTGTGGGCCTAAATGTAGTAAGATTTCCAAGCACTGCTTCTTGAGGTAGGTGATCATTGATTCATGATGACATCAGGTTGCACAGCTGTGTGCTTTCTTCAACACATGCAACCTTCTGGGTCAAGTTGTAGAGAAGATAGTTCATTCAAGGTTGGGTTCTTAGCACGTGAGTATCATGGCCTGAAGGACAGGCTAAGCTGCTGAGGACACCTGAAAAGAGGATCTATAATGAAAAACTATAGAATTTAAGCTAGATAAGGAGGAAAGTGAAGTCATGGCAGGTACCAAAAGAATCTTGATTGGGCTATGTTCACCTTTCCTCCACATCCTTTCATTTAGAGTGGCCATGGGAAAGAGTTCTGGCCAATGAGATATAAGCAGAAGTTGCAGGTTGAGACTTCCAGAAAGGATTATTAAAGAGGGAAAACTCATCCAGGACGTGCCTTTCTGTCTTCTGCTCTTTATCCACTTTCATGCCTGGAATGAGATGAAGAGGTTGGAGGGGAAACTTCTACCATGATGTCAAGAGTATATGGGTTAACCCCTGCCACAATAATGCTGCAAAACAAAACACTCCAAACCTCAGTGGCCCATGCACCTCCTTGTTGACTGCAGTTCAACCGATCCAGGCTAGGTTGAGTTGGGTGGCTCAGTTTCAGGCTGCAGTGGTTGGAATGTTTTTCTTCTGTGAGTTTTTTAATTGTCCTTTAGGGCATAATCATCACAGGGCAATGGCAAAAACACAAATGAATAAGGAGAAATGCAAAAGTCTCTTAAGGCCTGGGCTTACAACCAGCACATGGTCACTTTCTGCCTCAGGCTATGGGGGCTTATATTCCTTTCCTTTAGTGGGAAGAATTGCAAAGTCCTGTGATGAATGGCATTGCTATAGGGAACAGTAAAGCAAGAGGGTTAGTATTGCAATTTATTATGATGAGAATGAAAGTTATTCCCAAAACATGGCAGATCAGGAAGCCAGAGGGAGTTCAATGACTTCCTTGAGCAGCTGCCCTAGCCCTGGGCTGTCTATGTCTGGACATCTTGTTAGGAAAGGAAAAATAGATTCTTATTTGGTTAGGCTGCTGTAGTGGGATTTCTATTACATATAGTGAAGACAATTTCTAACTCACATATGGAGCTTGGGGTAGGAAGAATGTGGAGGGATCAATGGCTTTGAGTCTCAGTGAGATTAAAGAAGAGCAGTCATGGAAAGAAACCACAGTGGTAATAGGTTGGAGAGTGGAGATTTTTATTTGGTGATTTCAGAGGTGGTGAGGGACCTCGTGGTGATGAGGCCTAAAGTGTGGCAAATGTGGAGGAGAAGATAACTGGAGATGAGGAGGTTAAGAACTGTTTTAGTTTGCTAGCTGCAATACACTGGAAGCAGAACGGCTTTTAAAAGGGGGATTTTATTACATTGCAAGTTTACAGTTCTAAAGCTATGAAAATGTCCGAGTTAAAGCAAGTCTATAAAAATGTCGAAATTAAGGCACCAACAAGAGGTTAGCTTCACTCAAGAAAGACTGATGATGTTCAGGGTTTCTCTCTCAACTGGAAAGGCACATGGCAAACATGGCAACATCTGCTAGCTTCCTCATTATATGAAGCACCACCCCACCCCACCCAGGGCATTTTCCTTCTTTATCCCAAAGGTCTCTCTCTGTATGGGCTCTCATGCTCCCTCTTTTAAAGGATTCCCGTAAACTAATCAAGACCCACATGGAATGGGTTGTGTCACATCTCCCTCTAATCAAAGGTTAATACTCACAATTAATTGCGTGTATCATATCTCCATGGGAACAATCAAAAAGCTCCCACCCAGCAATATTGTAGGTGAATTAAAGGACATGGCTTTTCTGGGGTCCACAAGAGATTCAAAGCAGCACAAGAACCAAAATGCCAGGATGTGGGAAGAATTCTCCATTTGGACAGTCAAGACATCAAGAGTGAGTTGGAGTAGAAAAAAGCCTGGGATCCAGGACCTGAAGTTTCCACTGGACAAGGGAGAGTGACCAGGAGGTCAGTAGAGAATTGGAGCAAATGAAGGCAGGTCAGCTGGATGGGAAGGGTCTCAGAGGAGCTAGGGGTTTTACAAGAAGGTCAGGGAGAAATGAGGATGCCCAAATTTATATTTCTAGCTCAGGCTGCCCTTTTAAATTTTGACTCATATAGCAACCCTCTAGACTTTTAAATTTTATCACCCCTGGGCATCTCCAACTCAACATGTCAGAGACCAAGCACACTATTTTCCTCTACCAACCACCTCTTTCTGAGACCCCTCTCGTATGAGTGACCTGCCACTAGGTCTCCCCAACTAGAAACATGGGGGTCATTCCAGAGACCTCCCTCTTCTGAATCTGATCACCAAATCTCACTAATTTTATATCACAAACATATTCTAATCCATCTCCTCCCCGCCTTCATCCCTACTCCACTATTTCAGGCCTCTAGCATCTCCCCTCGGTCCCCTGCCTTCTTCTTCCATCCATGTGCCATTGCTTCCAGCTTCTCCCCAAGAAATCCATTATCTGACACCTCAGGGAACCATTCTGGCGTTGGCTGCATCTGAAATCACACTCTGCAGAAGAAACTGCCTGTGAAATACCTGCTTTGTCTCTCAGATGCGTGACTATGAAAATGGATTTCTGAAGGCCGTGGGGAGTGGGAGAGTGGGCAGTGGGGGGACAGGGCCAGGGGGTCTCCCTTAGAAAGAGACAAGCAAAGAGGCTGCCCTGGGAGGTGGAGATTTCTCAAGGGGAGCCCAGAATTGGCCCTTGGAGGGCAAAGCTGCAAGGTTGGGTCTTTTTATCCACACAGACGGGATAGGGTCTGCTGTTGCGTGGACTGGAACGTCCTCGTGTTGCTGCGTGGAGTTCCGCGGGTGGGCTGAGTGTAGGACAGTGAGCCCACGTGGTGCCGAGAGGCCTGTGGGAGGGGAGGCCAGATGGCAAGATGGGGGGTGGTGAGGACAGTGGGGAGGGGTTGGCAGCAGCTGGGAAAGATCAATGCCTTTTCCGTCTCTGTGTTTGCCTGTGTTGCTATCCCTGCTCAGATGAAAGAAATTCAAATAGTTATTGATTCTTGCTGGGGTGGGGTGGTGGGGGGAGTGTGGGGATCTGACCTGGCTTCGTTCCAGCTGCACGAGCCCCAGCATCAGCTGAAATCACAGCCTCCGTCCCTGCCTAGGCTTCTCCCGCCAGCCTGGTTCCAGCCTCTGGTACCTATCCTGATATTTGGCCAGCCTCAGCCTGCCCCCCATCTTGACTACCACCCAGCCCCATCTGGCACAGCCGCTGGTCAGAGAGGCCAGAGGATAGGAATAGTTTAAACCAGGTGTTGGCAAGCCGTGGGGCCTGAGAGCCAAATCTGACTGGTGGCCTGAGCTAAGAATGGTTTTTACAGTGTACAACAGAGACTGTACATGTCCTGTAAAGGCAAAAATATTCACTAGCTGACCCTTTACTGCAAAAGTTTCTTGACCCCTGGCTTGGACTTTCCCTGCTTGAGATTTTGAAGGTGATTTCCCCCCAAGTCTAAGCATTAGGAGCTAAAAGGCTGGTGCTGTCTCTCTGCAGGCCAGGTCTGTAATCTCCAGGAAGGGGTCAGCCCCCTCAGGGAGAGCTGAAGACTGCTTTGCAAGGGTTGTTTTGGCTCCTGTCTCCCAGCACCGTCATCCTCTCAGCAGGGTCAACCAGAGGTGCCCCTCGACCTTGGGTGGCTGGTCAAGGATTGGGCTCCTTCCCAAGAGTAGTTCTGGGGAGCAGAGATACCCAGGGACACGGGTCCAGATGTGACGTGTCCCTCTCAGGCCAGGCTCCGGAGACCCCCCTGGCTCAGGCTGCAGAGCTGTCCAAGTCTGGAGGGGACATGAGGAGGTTGGGCTCATCCTCGCTGGGTGTCCTGGGGCAGGCTACCAGACTCCTGGGGACCCCGGCTTCCAGGGCTTTAAAATGGGCATAGCCAGAACTTCCAGTAAGGGCCATTTTAACTAGTTAACTTAAAAATGTTTCCTGGTTTTGCACTGGCATTTACTAGAGATCAATGCCCTGGAACAGGTAGTTATCTGACTTTCCATCCTGCTTACCAAGGGCTGCAAAGAGTTTATGAAGTGGGAGGCCTGGCGCAGGAGCTGGGGGGCTGCATTCCTTATTCCTGCCCTCGGCCCTCGGCCCTTCGGGGAGGGTCCTGCAGAGAGTGGACCTGAGGCTGCTACAATGTGTCACTACAGGCAAGGATTCCTGGTGACGGCTCTACCTGAGGTGTGTGTCCGGACGCCTCCCTTCGCAGGGCCAGGTGCTCCACCTGCAAAGACCAGAGCTTGGGGTTGCGGTGCTGAGCCCGCCGCAGACCCCACTCCCGCCGGATGTGCAGGAATCAGCAGGAAGAGGTATCGATCGCCTTCCGCAGCTGGGCTGCCTATCGATTTGAGGCCTGCCTCTTCCCACCCCTTCCCTCCCCCTCCCCCAGTGAGTCCGGCTTGCCTTCTGCCTCTACAACACAGGGGCGGGGAGGGGAGGGGAGAGCAGGGAGAGACCAAGAAATCTCCCTGATCCCTCTGGACAAAGAAATCTAGCAGCTGCATGTAATTCGGGACATCCCTAATCCCGGTCCATTTGCACATAAATGCAACTGCTTGCCTTCTGACCCCAGGGGTCCTGGGAGCCCTTTGGCGGTGGTGGTGGCAGCGGTGATGGTGGTGGTGGGGTTGCCTCCTACCCACCCCCCCCTTTATTTGCTCCATGATTTTTCATTGGCTGAAAGTCCTTTGGCCTCCTGGTCATTGAAAGGAAGGGAATTTCCCAAGGACCTTCCCTTTCCCAGGATGGAAGAGGATTCCTGCAAATGGGACTGACTCCTCAGTACTCCAGACCAGACCCCAGAAAGGCTGGGGAGGAACAGAGTGGGTACCTGAACATGGCTACGCTGCAGCTGTGGGGCCTTAGCTTGCTGGATCCTTGGAGGAGGGAGCTGGTATGGGATGGAGAGAGGGTTTTGGGGGAGCCCTGAATGGGAGACAAAGACAGGTCATCTCAGGATTTGGAGCTCCAGGACTTGGCTGCTGGGAAAGACAGACCCTTGATGGTCTTACATAGGATAGACGGAGATGGAAACACAGAGAGATGTATCAATCTCTCTAAATGGCTAACATTTATTGAGAACTTACTATGTGCCTGGTGCTGTACGCAGTATGTTACAGACATTATGTCATTTTATGTCACAACAGTACTTCAAAATAGTGTAGGGAGGGTTGTCTCCATTTCACAAACGAAGACACTGAAGCTCAGATAGTTGAAGTGAGTTGCTCACTATCTTGGTGGTAGGTAGCGTTTGAGCCGGTGTGTTGGATTCCAAAAGCAGAGCTTTTCCATGTTGCGAGCTGCTCAGATTTTTCTCACTGCTGGTGGATCCCTTAGTCAAGAGTGACTCCAGACACAGGGAGAGCCTCTTCCAAGGCCATCACGTGTCGT
>PVIY010026027.1:0-35930 GCA_004026745.1 Myrmecophaga tridactyla | reverse complement strand
TGGGATTAAGTTTCATATGAACAAACCCCAAGATTGGTGGCTCAGCCTATAGCTTTTGTTGTCTGCACTGCTTGTGAGAACATCAAGAATTCAACTTGGGGAAGTTGCATTTTCCCCCTTTCTCACCATTCCCTGAAGGTGACTTTGCAAATACTTTTTTATTCACTGTTCAAATCACTCTGGGATTTATCGGGGCATCACTCTGGACAAACCAACAAAATCTCATGCCCTACTCAAGTTTCCATGTACTTATGGTGTTCAATTAAGCTGTCTACATAAGTTATATTAGGTAATGCACTAGTCAAAATATAAATTTTGTACCAAATAAACATGTTTTGCTTTAGTCTCACACATAAGTTAAATTTTAAAATATTAATTACCGTCTATTTTCAGCACCCTGCAGTAACGACATTCCTTTGTTCTTCCTCATGCAAAAACATTTTTTAAATTTTTACATTTAGTCACTATCGTTACACACTCTAGGCATTCCTAGTTTATACCATCTCAATCTTTATCATCTATCTTTCTTTCTGATTTCATTTGTGCCCCCAGCCCTCCTCCCTCTATCATTCTCACATTCAGCTTCATTCAGTGTTTTAACATAATTGTATTACAGTTAGGTAGTATTGTGCTGTCCATTTCTGAGTTTCTACATTCAGTCCTGTTGTACAATCTGTATCCCCTCAGCTTTAATTACCCAATATCTTACCCAATGTCTATCTCCTTATGGTCTCTGTTACCAACAAAGTTCTCCAAGTTTATTCACTAATGTCGGTTCATATCAGTGAGACCATACAGTATTTGTAAAGGACCTCTTTCTTGTTCTGGGCTCCCTTTGTTTCAGTTGTTCAAATGAGCTATACAGACAGGTTGAGTTAGATAATGTGCTACAGAAAATTTTAGTGCCAGAACAAATAACCTTTCTTCCTTTTGTCTCAAAGAGTAAATATGGTTCTAAAATATGGACACTGTCTTCCTTACCCCTGTGTTCTGAATTACGTTATCACCAACATGATCAGCTTCATTCTTATCTCTAAATATCAGGATATACAAGATATATATATATAAACGGTCTCTCTAAATCCAGAAACTATAATTGCCACTCCAGACTTAATGAGTCTGCTCTAAGTGCTTAAAATCTAAGCCCCTGTTTTCTTATAAGCATTTTCTAAACGTGACCATACTATTGTCATTCTTTTGTTTCTGGCTTATTTTGCCTCACCAAATGTCCCACATGTTCATTCACATTGCTACATGCCTCACGACTTTGTTTTTTGTTTGTTTGTTTGTTTTGTAGCAGCACAACATTCATTCATAAGGATACACCATCGTTCACCAATCTGCTTCTCAGTCAGTGCATCCTTCAGCCACCTGCATTCATCAGGCATCATGTTTAGTGCCCAAAGTCTGCAGTCCATCAATACTCTCAATTTTAGATAATTTTATTGTTCCCAAGAGAAAGAAAACTAATATATCCACCCTCATCAAATAGGAAATCTAACCTTCCTCTTAACTCTTGTTCCTCCCCCCATTATTAACCTCTGCTATGCTGTGGTAATACTGCTGTTTTCCTTTGAACACAGTCCATAGCATGCAAAAGCAGTTTTGCCCCTGTACCCTGCATTTAAGCATTCCTTGTACATGCATGATACCTTTGAAGTAATTCATCCAAGAACTAACTTAAATTTCTGGTGTTAATGAGTGGGACACATAGGTCTATACAACCCCTTTCAATCTTGTTCATCTTCAATATGGTAATATTACTTACAGACCCACTAGAGAACTGCCTTCACTTCTATCTGTTCCCTCACATTGGAGTTCAACTTCATTAGCTAACTGTTCACCCATCTCTAGCATCTATGTATTCCTAAGTCCCCTATATTCTGTATTATAAGCCTCTGATTATACCTTTACCATGGTCATAAAAGTGGAATCATACAGTATCTATCCTTTTGTGCCTGACTTATGTCACTCAGCATTATATCCTCAAGGCTCATCCATTTTGTCATGTGCTTCAGGACATCATTTTGTCTTTCTGCTGCATAATATTCCATTGTATGTATATACCACATTTTGTTGATCCACTCATCTGTTGATGGGCATTTGGTTTGTCTCCATCTTTTGACAATTGTGAATAATGCTGCTATGAACATCTGTGTGCAAATGTCTGTTTGTGTTATTGCTTTCAGCTCTTCTGGGTACATACCAAGTAGTGCTATTGCTAGGTCATAAGGCAACTCGGTATTTAGTTTCCTAAAGAACCATCAATCAGTCTTCCATAGTGGCTGTACCATTATACCTTTCCACCAGCAGTGAATAAGTGTCCAGTTTCTCCACGTCCTTTCCAACATTTATAGTTTCCTGTTTGTTTAATAGCAGCCATTCTTACAAGTATGAGGTTGTATCTCATTGTAGCCTTGGTCTGCACTTTCCTTATATCCAGTGTAAATGAGCAACCATTCATGTGCTTTCAAGTCATCTGTATTTGCTCTTCAGAAAAATGCCTATTCATATCTTTAGCCCATTTTATAACTGGGTTTGTTTGTTCTTTTGTTATTGAGTTAGTATGATTCCTTCATGCATACAGGAAATCAAACCTTTGACCAATGTGTGATTTCCAAATATTTTCTCCCATTGAGTTGGCTGCCTCTTCCTTCACCTTTTTGACAAAGTCTTTTGAAGTGTAGAAACATTTGATTTTGAGGAGTTCCCATTTATCTATTTTTTCTTTTGTTCCTTGTTTTTTAGGTGTACAGTTTAGGAAGTTACCTCCTATTACAAGGTCATGAAGATGTTTCCCTGCATTTTCTTCTAGAAGCATTAAGGTGCTAGTTCTCATATTTAGGTGTTTGATCCACTTTGAGTTAGTTTTTGTATAGGGTATAAGATAGGGGCCTTCCTTCATTCTTTTGGCTATTGATATCCAGTTCTTCCATACTCAATCATTGAAAACACTATTTTGTCCCAGTTCAGAGGAATTGGGGGTCTTGTCAAAAATCTGTTGACCATAGATTTGGTGATCTATTCCTGCATCCTCAATTTGATTCCATTGGTCAATGCTTCTATCTCTGAGTGAGTACCATGCTGTTCTGATCACCGTGGCTTTATAATAGGTTTCAAAGTCAGGGAGTGTTAATCCTCCCCCTTCGTTCTTCTCTTTTTAGGATGCTTTTAGCTATTCAGGGTCTCTTTCTCTTACAGTTGAATTTGGTAACTAGCTTTTCCAAGTCTTTAAAATAGGTTGTTGGAATTTGGATTGGTATTGTGTTGAATCTGTAGATCAACTTGGGGAGAATTGACATCTTAACTATATTTAGCCTTCCTATCCATGAGCAGGGAATGTCTTTCTACCTAATTAGATCTTCTTTGATTTCCTTTAGCAATGTTATGTAGTTTTCTGTGTACAAATCCTTTACGTCCGTAGTTAAGTTCATTCCTAAGTACTTGATTCTTTTGCTGCTATTTTGAATGGAATTTTTTCCTTAACTGACACCTCAGGTAAGTTGTTGCTTGTGTATAGAAATGTTACTGAGTTTTGCACATTAATTTTATATTCTGCCACCTTGCTGAATTTGTTTATTAGCTCAAGTAACTTTGCTGTAGATTTCTCTGATTTTTCATATCATCTGTTAGTAATAAAAGTTTCACTTCTTCCTTTCCAATTTGAATGTCTTTTATTTCTTTGTTCTGTCTGATTGCTCTAGCCGGAACTTCTAGCAACAATGCTGAATAATAGTGATGACAGTGGGCATCCTTGTCTTGTTCCTGATCCTAGGTGGTAAGCTTTTAGTCTCTCTCCATTGAGTATGATGCTGACTATCGATTTTTCATATATTCATTTTATCATAATGAGGAAGTTACTTTTGATTCTCATCTTCTGGAATGTCTTCATCAGAAAAGGATGTTGAATTTTGTTGAATGCTTTTTTAGCATCAATTGAGATAATTATATGATTTTTCCCTTTTGATTTGTTAATGTGCAGTATTACATTAATTGAATTTTTTGAGTTGAACAATCCTTGTATTCCTGGTTTAAACCCCACTTCATCGTGGTGTATAATTCTTTAAATGTGCTGTTGGATTCATTTGCTAATATTTTGTTGAGAATTTTTGCATCTATGTTCATTAGGGAGATCGGCCTGTAGTTTTCCTTTCTTATAGCATCTTTACCTGGTTGTGGTATTAAAATGATATTAGCTTCTTAAAATGAGCTAGGTAGAGTTACTTTTTCCTCAGCTTTTTAGAAAAGTTTGAGCAGGATTGGTGCTATTTCTTTTTGGAATGTTTGATAAAATTCCCCCGTGAAGCCATCTGGCGCTGGGCGTTTCTTTGTAAGAGGATTTTGGATGACTAATTGAATCTCTTTACTTGTGATTGGTTTGTTGAGATCTTTTATTTCTTCCTGAGTCAGTGTAGCTTATTTGTGTGTCTCCAGAGATTTGTTCATTTCATCTAAGTTGTCTAGTTTGTTGGCATATAGCTGTTCATTGTATCTTCTTATTATTTATTTTAATTCTTCAGGGACTGTGGTAATGTACCCCTCTCATTTTTTATTTTGTTTATTTGCACCCTCTCTTTTTTCCTTTGTCAGTCTTGCTAGTGGTCCATCAATTTTATTGATTTTCTCAAAGAACCAACTTTTGGTTTTATTGATTTTTTCCTATTCTTTTGTTTTCCTATTCATTTGACTCTGGTTTAATCTTTGTTATTTCTCTTCTTCTATTTGCTTTAGGGTTAGTTTGCTGTTCTTTCTCATATTCCTCCACGTGAACAATTAAGTCCTCAAATTTTCCTTTTTCTTATTTTTTAATATAGGTATGTAGGGCAATAAATTTCCCTCTCAGCACAGCCTTTGCCACATCCCGTAAGTTTTGATAAAGTGTATTCTCATTTTCATTCATCTGCAGATAGCTACTGATTTCTCTAGCAATTTCTTCTTTGATCCACTTGTTGTTTCAGTGTGTTATTTAATCTCCATATATTTATGAAGGTTCTCATTCTTTGGTGGTTATTGAGATCCAGCTGCATTCCATTGTGATCAGAGAAAGTGTTTCGAATAAATTCAATGTTTATAAATTTATAAAGATATGTTTTGTGCCCCAGCATATGATCTATCCTGGAGAATGTTCCGTGAGCACTAGAAAAGAATATATATCCTTATGTTTTTGGGGTGCAAAGAGCTATATATGCTATTAGGTCTAATTAATTTACCAGGTTGTTACTTCTCTATTGCCTTGTTGATCTTCTGTCTAGTTGTTCTATCTATAGAAGAGACTGGTGCATTGAAGTCTCCAATTATTGTTGTTGAAATCTCTATTGCTCCCTTCAGTTTTGCTAATGTCTGTCTCATGTACTTTGGAGCTCCTTGATTGGCAGCACAGACATTTATGATTGTTATATCTTTTTGGTGAATTGACCCTCTAAGTAATATATAGTGTTCTTCTTTGTCTGTTGTGATGTCTTTACATTTAAATTCTAGTCTGTCTGATATTAGTATAATATAGGCTGCTTTCTTTTGGTTACAACTTGCATGGAAAATCTTTTTGCATCCTTTCACTTTCAATCTATTTGTATCCTTGTGTCTAAGATGAGTCTCTTGTAAGCAGCTTACAGATGGATTGTATTTCTTAATCCATTCTTCTAATCTGATTCTTTTAATTGGAAAGTTCAGTCTGTTAACTTTCAAAGTTATTACTGAAAAAGTATTTCTTCAATCCATCATCTTATCTTTTTAATTTTATTTGTCGTATCTATATATTCTTTTTCCTCTTTCTCTTTTTTATCCTTTCAGTTACCCTTTACTGGAACTCTTCATTTCTGTGCCCTCCTTCAATCCTCCCTCTCTTGTTTTTTCTTTTTTCTCAACTTGCAGAACTCCCTTTAGTATTTCTTATAGGGGCAGTGTCTTATTGACAATTTTTTTCAGGAGTTATTTGTCTGTGAAAGTTTTAATCTCTTCCTCAGTTTTGAAGGTCAATTTGGCTGGGTACAGAATTCTTGGCTGGAAGTCTTTCTCTTTCAGGATCTTAAATATATCATACCACTGCCTTCTCACCTCCATGGTGCTAGTTGAGTAGTCTGAACTCAGTCTTCTGTGGTTTCCCTTTTGTGTACTAGATTGTTTATCTCTTGCTGCTTTCACTATTTTCTGCTTCTCTTCAGTATTTGGCAGACTGATTAGTATGTATCTTGGGGAAGACCTATTTGGATTTATTCTATTTGGAGTTCGTTGGTGTTCTTTGACTTGTTTATTTATGCCTTTTATAAGGTTTGGGATGTTTTCTCCCATTATGTCCTCAGCTACTCTTCCTAGCCCTTTTTTTTTTTTTAATTTGCATATGGGCAGGAGGCACCAGGGATCGAACTCCAGACCTCCAGCACGGCAGGTCAGAGCCCCGCCTGCTGAGCCACAGCAGCCGCCCTTCTTCCTAGCCCTTTACTCCTCTCTTCTCCTTCTGGGACACCAATGATTCTCATATTTGTGCACTTTGCTTTGTCTATCATTTCCCTGAGGTCCAATTCAAATTTTTCCATCTTCTTTGCCATTTGCTGTTTTGAGTGTTCAAATTCAGTTATCCTGTCCTCTATATTGCTTATTCTTTCTTCTGTCTCTTGAAATCTGCTGTTGTGTGCCTCTAGTATGTTTTTCATTTGGTCAACAGAATCTTTAAGCTCTGTGATATCTGCTATTTCTCCATTTATTCTTTCAAATTCCTCCTGATGCTCCTCTATTGTCTTCTTGATCTCCTTTATGTCATTTGCCATCCCACTTATTTTATTAAGTAGATTCATATGAACATCTTTGATTAGTTGTTCCAGCATCTATGTCCTCCCTGGTGTTTTTATTTGGTCATTAGACTATACCATATCTGTCTACATTTTGGTATGCTAGTGATCTTCTGTTGCTTCATCACAGGTAAATATCTTGATTGATTTACTTGATTGCTGTGATGTGTGACTGAGGGCCGTGTGCATGTGCAGGTCTAGGAGTGCTGTAAACTGATGTTCCCAGAACTGAAGTACATGACTGTGGGTCTGTGCACATGCATGGGTTTAGGAGTGCCATAAACTGATGCACAGAGCTCAGGGGGGTGGGGTGAAGCTGTGCAAATCTGTGGGCCTGGGCGGGAGAAGCCTTGGTATGAAGATTAGCACTTGTAGCTTTTATGTGTTGGTGACAGCCTGTAGGGAGCAGGGAGGGGGAGGCAGTGCTTGGCAGGGATGCAGGAGAGGTGGTTTGGCTGCACTTGGGATGGGAGTTTGGCACAGGTATGCGCGCTGGGGGCTAGTTGGGTGGAAGCACTTAGAGTGTGGGGAGTGTGGGTGGGTGGCTGGGTTCAGGTGTGTGGGGTGTGGGGAGACTCACGGATCATGCAGCTGCATTCAAAAAACATGGCTTGGCTTACTTCCTAGTCCCTGTCTTCCCATCTGTGCCCTCCTTCTATCTCCGCACCTCCTCACCAAGCTCCAGCTTTCTGTCTCTCAGTTCCTCAACCTCATCAACTAGGGCCACTCTCTGTGGTACAGAAGCCTCTCCCAGGTCAGTTGCACTCTTGAATCACCATCTCAGTCACCCTTCCATCCTTTCTCCGAATTTTCTCTGGAGCAGGGCTGAACTCAAACTACCCTATTCAGCCATCTTCCTGGAACTACAACATCCATCTTATAAGTAGAAGACTGAGTCTCAGAAAATTTAAGTCATTTTGTCAAAATCATAAATATTTGCACGTGGATGGGATTTTTACCACTGAAATTTACCCCCAACCATGTTACTTCTAAATACTTTGTTTCTAATCAGTAGATTATATTGTTTTATATTATGTGGCTTCACCACTCTCCTCTCCCTCTTTGATTCCTATTCCTCCTCTCTTGACTGTTGCTAAGCTGCAGGTTAAAGCTTATTTTGCATACTTCCCTCAGGAACTTTAGATTTTCACAGATGCACACTGCAGTTAATTTGCATGATGGCATTTGATCTATGTAAAATATAGACAGATTCTGGCTATGGTAGTTTCCCATTTTGAAGTCCCAAGAGAGTTATGTTTTCATTCCTTTCCCTGTTATACTATGTCTTCTCAATCTTGAATGGGCAGAAGGGTGATAGAGGTTAACTGGGACTGGAAAAGATTTTTGAAAATAAATAATTCAAATTTCTGGGAGGTCAATGTGTTGGATGATGTTTCCATGTGGTCACAGACATCAGTCTGTTAATAGAAGGACTCAAGGTATGGAAAAGGATTGTGAACTTTAGGCCCAAGTCTTCAATGAATGGGGTGAATGAGAGATCCATGATGCAAAGGGGTACAAAGTATTATAGAATGACATGGTACTCAAAGGAACACCTGAATGGGGCTGTCAGCTGTTTCTTCATGTAACCAGTTTTTATTATACAATAAAGGCTTGTTACATGAAGAAATCCTACAACAGGTCTTTATTATGAATTGAAGAACTCTAAGATGAGGTTGTAGGGGAGTGCGATAATCACTAAACAGGCATTGCACAGGCCATTGTAGAAGGCTTTGAAGGGAGGAGAGCAGTGGGAGATAAGTGAAAAAATAATAAGGAGAATATGGTAGAGGGACTTTGTTCTTGGGACAAAGAACAAAGAAAGTAGGGTAAGAGTAGCATAGGAGATTTAGCTGGACCAAAGTTTATGAGAACAATAATCACTACCCTAGGTATTTAAAGCTCGCTGGAGTTAGTTGTGGCCAAAGAAGATTGACCTTGAAGAGGTCCAACTCTCTTGATCAGATTGGGCAGTGTGTGCCCAATCTCCCATGCTCAGGAGGTCCCCACTTTTCTGGACTCAGCTGTGGTCTCAATTATGTGGGCCATTCCCCAGAGATGGGTATCACTGACAGAGTTACGAAAGCTTAGAATCCAACAGGGTTGGATGGAAAAGCAAAACAAAGATAGCTTTGAGTTTACCCCAGACCCATGGCTCCCCTCTCTGTCTGGTAGCCAGTAAAGAAGAGTCGACATTGTCATTGCCCATGGAGTCTCGCGTTTATACGGGAACAAAAAAGTGGCTTTTTGAATAACCTCTATAAGACTTTTCTTTGCTACATTTTACATTTTTAAATAAAATACCTTAGTTTAAAAGCTTATTTGGTAGGAAAAACCCTTGAGATCTAAAGGGACATAGGGAGGCTATTTTTCAGAGATGGGAAGGAAGGTTGAAAAGATTCTGAAATTCTTAAAATTTTGATTCACTATCATGTAGGCATTTCCAAAAGTCAACTAGGGAAGTAGTATCACTGCATTAAGGGTGGAGAACGCTGTTATTCTCGATAAATCTTCCTTAGTTCAGCCAGACAAGCTAGTGTGCAGCCTAGCTCTCAAAAAATGCTTTTGTTTTCTTTCAGCTAAGTAAAAAGTGATCATCTAGTTTCCCAGTGGTCCTAGATGAGTGCCTTATACAATTCTGTTTTTCAGGCCTAAACAATGGGTTTGAGGAAGGAGACCACCACTTCTAGCTGCCAAAAGCAAAGAAGAAAAAAGAGCTTAACCACAGGAAATCCTGTTTGTTTCTGCCAAATTCATAAAGAAAATCTGCAGGAAGTGTACTTCCTTCTTCTGATTTATATGATGATATTTATTGCAAGCTCAGCTTGCTTTCTTTCTTTCTTTTTTTAGCAAGATGTTGCTGAATTCAGTATAATAGTGCTAAAATCATGTTGTCTAACTGATGTCTCCAGTTGCAGGGGTGGTGAAGATGTTTTCTTTTGGAGGACAGTGGTTATATAAACAGATAGTGATGGGTTATTTGGCAGCATAGGGACTTTCAGTACTGTGTGCCCAATCTCCTATGCTCTTTTCACGACTTTGGTATCCCAACTGACCTGTAAGTTCCAGAACCACCCTCATGTCCCACACTGATCCTTCTCCTAAAATAAGCAGATATACATATTCTCACACATGCACACACACACCATGTTTACTACTTGGAGTATAGAACTTTAATATAATCATACATCAGCAAGCAAGCATATTTGATAATTCAATACATGTTGCTAATTGTAGGTTCTGAAATGACTACAGGAGCTGGCAACCCTGATCACTTATCTAGTCAAGGTTGTGTTTCTGGCTGCCAGGAAGGGAGACCAAATTAAGTAGTGCTATGGCAAGGAGGTCATAACAACAGACAATGAGAGCTGCCAGCACTTACTGGGTACCTACCTATTGAATCATTTAAATCTTACAACAACCTCATGAGGGAAGTACTATGAGGTCCCACATTTTAGACATGAGGAAGTTGAGGCACAAATCATATTAGGAACTTGTCAAAGGTCACACAAGTAGTAAGCAGCAGAGCCAGCATTTGAATCCAGTCAAACTGAGGATCCCAGAATTGCCCAGGAATTAAAGTACAGCCAAGCTAAATGATAACTGAAAGTCACCAAGGCATTTCTTTCCTTATTTCAGGATGGCTTTCACTGCTTATTCATTTGCCATGGCATATAATATTTGTTCCAACTCCTGAGGCTGTATGAGTTTTGTAGCTCTGTCAATCAGAATTTAGTTGAGAAAACATGAAACTACTTGTGGTAGGCTATTAGTGACTCCCAAATGCATGTCTAAGTACTAATCCAAGGAACCTGTGATTGTTCTCTTATTTGGAAAAAAAAAAGGTCTTTGTATATATAATTGCATTAAGGATCTTTAATAAGGAAATTACCCTGGATTTTATAAGTGAGCTCTAATAGATCACAACTGTCCTTACAGGAGTCAGACAGAGGGGGATTTGATATAGAAAAAGGAGAAGGCACTGTAAAGATGGGTAAAGATGGAGGCAGAGCTTGGAGGGATATAGCCATTAACCAAGGAACATTAGCAGCCACCAGAAGCTGGAAAAGGCAATGAACAGATTGTCCCATTGAACTTTCAGAGGGAGATGACCACAGAAAATTTATACATCACTCCAGCTATTTTAAGCAGAAAGTTATTTTATGCAGAGCACTAAGTGCTTACACAGTCATGGGTAGGGTTGTAGGGGCAGATGATATAAGAAGACCAGTAGGTTATGAAGTCTGGAGACTGTAGAAAACTGTGGCTAAGTGACAGTGACCCCGCAGTTGCAGACTGGGTGACTAGATGGTGGAACATGGAGTCTGACTGCTGCAAATGTCAACTGTCATCACTGTAAAGGAAGAGATCATTACAAGAGGCTTAATGGTTCAAGAGACATGCAAGTAGGAGAAAATGGATGGAGAATGCAACAGGTAACATCCAGCAGCACAGGAGAGGTGATATCCTAAATATACAATGACTAGTAGCTATGGACACCACAAGTCAAAATGGACACCTGTCCTAAACAAATGGGATACTCATAATGGTGCATGCTAGCTAGACATTAGCTGGGAAACAAGTAATTTCAGTTTAGGGGGAAAGAGATGCTTTTACAAGTTCAATATTTTGGAGAAGGTCATGCAACTTTTAAATCAGCTTATTGATTGGCCTCCACCTGGTCAAGTGTCTAACCTGGCCAATTCTACTCTGGTAAAGTAGGCAGTTAGCACTTATCTGGGTCCATATTGTGCGAAATTCCCCTAAAAGGGAGTTATTCTAGTGCAAGTTTCTCAAAATATATTCCATCTTTTATCAGTTCTAAGATTCCATCAATTTTAAGACAAACTATTACTCTCTGTACCACTAAGAGAAAAAATAATGCTGCTGATTTAGCAAAGACATGGCATTGATTGTAATAAGCATTACAAATAGAAAAAATGTGAAAAAGTGCTGGTGTTAGAATCAATGAACTACTGTAACTCAGAAATCAGTGTAGAGTCACCCAGTTATATGATTCATCCTTTCTGGACAAGATTTACCCAGAGATCTTAGCAATGGGAAAATAGAATAAAACATAAAATTTATTATTCCATTTTTAATTTTCTTTTAAATTCTATTTGTAGAATTATAAATGCAATTGCTTATTGTACAAAATACAGAAAAGTACAAGAAAACAATCAAAACTATATATATGGGCACATGGACACCAGGGAGAAATATGTACAATTCTGGTCAAACTGGCTTCTCTACTATCAGAGATGTTTTTAAATGTTAAAGTAAATATTATTAGTACCCTCAAATTTTCTTAATAAATTCCTCTTGACTCCTTCTGGTGCTGTGTAACATAAGTCATTCAAATTATTTTTATTTTAATGAATAGCTAAGTTGATAACATTTATAATATACATGAATGAATAGGATTTGACTACATTATCTTATATTGGTTAACTTGACACAGGCACTTTTCACTAGAATTATTTCTATGGGCTGTGGGATTTTCCTTACCTCTGCCTAGCCATGCTGGAGTTTATTTAAAATCTATTAGTGAAATAATGTGGCCAATATTTTTAATTCAATGTCTATTGCATACTACATGCTTAGGAAATGCTAGTTAGTATTCAAATTATTATTATTTTTTTAATTTATCAGAACTTGTGCAAATGTATGATGTCCAAATAAAAAACAAATCAGATAGTTCTGATTTAGTTTGTAGGTCCACCATTTATTAGCTATGGAAATTTGTACACGTTACTACAGCTTTATGAACTTCACCTTCCTTATGTATAAAACAGGGATGATGATTTTCTTATAAATCTCAAAGTGTTGTTGTGTTCATTGAATGAACTATATAAAATGCCTAGTATAGTACTTGACACAATCGGCACTCAAATATTAAGTTCTTTCCCTTCTCCTCTTTTTCTTATTTGTCTCTTCCCTTATTCTCAGTGGAGGTACCCACTAAGTTTTATAGCAAATGGAATAACTCAACTTTAAGCATCATAAGTGTTGAGACTTGTTTATCTCTATAGAAGCAGCAAAGACAACCATGAACAGGATGAAGTGGGATAAATGAATAAACAAATGAATGCATGACTCCCATGCTTGCTACTTTTACTCCAAGGCTATATCACAGGTGGCCAATGAAGGCAGTCACAGTGATGTGCTTAGGTATATATTTTGCCACCTAACAAGGCACCCTTTAACTTACTGGCTTTAACCAATAACAATTTATTATCCCATACTTCCATGGGTCAGGAATTCAGATGTAGCTTGGCTGGATACCTCTGGCTCAGGGTTTCTCCTGAGGTTGCAATCAAGCTGTTGGCCTGGACCATGGTCTCATCTGAAGGCCCAATGGGGGTCTCTGCTGACAACCTCATTCAAGTGGCTGTGGACAGGTCTCAGTCCCTTATCATGTGAAGTTTAATGAAGAACTTCCTCAGAGCCTGGCTGCTGGCTTCCCCCAGGGAAAGCCATCTGAGAGAGAGCAAGACTGAGTCCAGGGTGGAAGCTACATATTTTTGTATCTTAGAATAGGAAGTGATATCTCAACCCTTCTGTCATATCCTATTCATTATAAGTGAGTCAATTAGTCCAACCATACTCAGTAGGAGAGAATTACACAAGGGCATGCCAACCAAAGGGCAAGGGGCAAAGCCCAGAGGCTGCCTACCACACTCTACCACTATGCTGGCCTAGAATAGGCAGGAAGGTGAAGAACTGTGTAGCCTGAAGATTTCTTTAGTCAGAACTTTTTTCTAAAGCAGCATAGGATGGGTGATTAGAGGCCAATGTTCTAACCCCTTAAGACTAGACTTGTGTAAGAAATAATAAACAGAAGAGAAGGGAAGGAACTTAATATTTGAATGATAATTTTGCCAACCACTATTCTAGGCATTTTACATAGTTCATTCAATGAATGCAACAACCTTTTGAGATTTGTAAGAAAACACCATAAAGTAGAGCCTTTGTTTTTATTAAGTCACTGTTGCATAAGGACTAAGGTTTTATCCCAGGTAACACCTAGTCTTCAGAGAAGTGAAGTTACCTATGTACTCCCTCTTTTGTTTCACATTAGGGTTCCTTTCCCCAGCCACTTCTCTGGAACTCGATGGCTTGGCTACTTCTAGTCCAAACACAGAATTGCTAATTTTTCTGTTGGTTAATCTCATTCCTTTCAGGTGTAATTCATGAAATCTTTGCCTTTGACTTTCTATCATAAGATTTTTAATCAATAAGGAATCTAGTTATGTCTTTTATTTAATAGCAAACAACCAAAGGGAAAAAAATAGCCTTAAGAACAATGGATATTATTTTCAAATTATACATTCCTGACATTGAAACATAAAGTGGAACATGAGCAAGGGGGTAAGAGGGAAGATTGGACACATGGAAATACATTTAGAAACCAACAAAGCTGAGGAAGCATTTATTTTGGGGAAAAGAAAATCTGATAGAGAAGTTTCAATGAAAATAAAGAATGAACTCCGTACTACCAATATTATGGAATTATTTCTCCTAAGAAAAATTTGAGAATTTTAAGGATTGAAAGGAATATGAAGGGAAAAGAGTGAGAAAAAAAATGAGAGAAAAGGTAAGAGAGGTATAGAAATATCCTGGCACTACGGTTTAATATTTTATAGGATTATCAAAAAACTTACAGAAGATGGGGCAGAAATAAAGCATACCATCAGTTGAACTGTCCTGTATAAATTTATATTTCAGGTAACTGAAATAAGAACTAATTCAGTTGTGGGGAAATGTAGTAAGAAAAGTTAAAAGAGACTAACAAGTCAGATAAATAAAAAGTAAATTATAAATGTTTGCTTTCATGAAATTGTACAAATATAAAACATTTTGAAATGAAATATACATGGTATCAATAATAATGTTATTTATTAAGTGTTTATATAGGCTAAGAACTTGAATTACACAATTTTATATAACAATTTGGATCTAAAATCCAATATGATAGTAATGAATTGAGAATTGCTGCCAAGAGAATTGGCAGCAGAGGTAGAGGAATGGGAGAAAATGGTGTACTAAATTTCTTTTCACACATATGGTGGAGATAATAGATAGTGCATCAGTCCTTGGTCTTGCCAATTAAGGAAAATAGGTAGAATTTCACACCCATATATACAGTAAAAAAGGGGAAAAAAACGGGATGCATAAATTCCAAATCACTAAGTAAGCTAAAGCATAAGCCATTCTGAAGAGAGAAAAAATTAAGCAAGAGCCATTGATATTGCACATAGATGTCCACCCATTTTCAGTACTGCCCCCAAACTCACCAGTCCAGAAGCAAACACACATGTAAAAATCTCTTCACATTAGAAATTGCACCAACAGAATATTAAGGAAACAGCATCCCTCCCTGTGCCAGTTTGAAGCTATTACATAACCCAAGAAAAACCGTATTTCAATCCTGATCCAATTTTGTGGGGCAACCGTTTCTTTTAATCCTGATTCAATTTTATAGGACAGAAGTTTTGACTAGATTATCACCGAACAGGTATGACACATCGAGTCATGGGTGTGACCTTTTGATTAGATGGAGAAGTGACTCTACCCATTGCAGGTGGGTCTTAATTAGTTTACTGGAATCCTTTAAAAAAGAAAACATTTTGGAGAGCGTTCAGAATAGAGACACATATGTTTGGAGATGCTTGGAATGAATCCAGAAGATGTCCCCTTGTGCTTTCCATGAGATGTTAAGCAAGCCAGAACCTGGAAAGAGTCAAGGGAAGCCAAATTATGAAATCCAGCCCTAGAGAAGCAAAGTGAGGAACCCCCACAGGAACAGAGGCTGGAAGCTGTTTGAAACCAGAAGCCAAAGACCCCAGCAGATGCCAACTATGTGTGTTTCCAGCTGACAGAAGTGTTCCAGACCCATTGGCTTTTCTTCAATTAAGGTTTCTGTCCCTAGATACCTTAATTTGGACACTTTTATAGGTTTAGAACTTTAAGTTTGTAACTTATTAAGCCGTTACATTTCTGGTATATTGCATTCTGGCAGTTTAACAAACTAATGCACTCCTCTTTTCCCTCAGAGGTAACTGGTTGTGGATAAGATATTTCATTCAAAAATTTCTGAACAGTATATACCTTTGGTCTAGCCCAGTGGCCCCAAATAGTAAAGGGTTAATTTTCATTAAATCAGATTAATCTCTAAGACTGGAAAAATGACCCTCTGGTTGGGTAACCTGCCTGAATGGGGAAAATTTTTTAGCTGTATCAAGCCATTAAAAATCCATTCTTAAAATCTCAACAATGCAAAGTCAAGGCATCAGCAAATGGAATCTAATGGCTGCAAACTAGTTAGTGTATATTACATGGAATTTTGAGTAGTGAACCAATTTATTTCTAGATAAAACTATAGTTAAACCATATCTAAATAACTCAGACTCTAGATTACATTGGAGCCAATTTCACAAAATTCTAGTGCCCAGACGTCTTTGCAGTGAGGATTCCAAATATTTTATACTAGATCTTAAACTATGCATTTTATTGTTAGAAGAGGTGAAGAATGGCTAGCTATTATATTTGGAGCCAAACTTCATCTTCTAACGTTTCATTGTTATTTTTATCCTTAAATCACTTGTCAGTGGGGTGGAACCTTATAGCCATCCTTGTTTGGTTTAGGTTTTCGGGATGATAATACATTCTTCAGGACAGGTGGAAGATATTTTTTGGAATCAATCCTTTCTTTCTCTTTATTAATATTACGTCTATTTTTTTTACTGTTGTTTTATGATACCCTGTCTTTACAAGACTCTGAGAATAGATAACTAGATGACTGTTTGAATAAAGGAGGCAGGGTAGAGTGGTGACTTCTCAAACACAAAGAAATATGTGGATTTGGTCCCGTGAACCAAGTGCATATTTTTTCACTGGATGCAGAAGACATCTGCTATTTCTGCTCCTTTCATGAACCGAGAGCTTGGGTACTCCTCAGACCTGAAGTAGGATCTTAGTAGAAGCCCGAACAAGGGGATAGAACTTGAGCTTTGAATTAAGAAGAGATGGATATGAAAAGTACTGGTGAAAGTTGATTAAAGTAGTCCAAATCCCAGTATACTGCATAGAATGTAGTGATATAAAACCTAAGTTATAACTTAGACATAAGGGAGAAAATTCAAGATCCATGTATGAAAAAAGCTTCACCAGAGAGAAGAAACCAAGTTAAAGAAAAGTGAGGGCTTCAAGGGATAAGAGCCAGAAAATAATTGCAAAATCAGTTTAGGCAGTTCTAAAGACCAAAGAAGTTTTATTTGGGTACCAGAAAAGTATTGTCCTTCTCACACAAGAAGGTATCTCCAGCACCTAGCATGGGGTCTTACACATAGTAGGGACTCAATGTTGGTTTATAAATGAGTCAAACAGTAAAGATGTTTGCAGCATGGAGGGATGGTGCTGCCTGAGACAGAGGATTATCTGAAAATCCCTTTTCCGAGATAAGCCAATTAGTGTCTCAGCACTTTGTAAACCAACCAGAACCAAGGCAAGCAGTGTTAGGTTAATCACAAATATTTTAGAAGTTATACAAATCATAGAAAGATTTCTCAAAAGGAAGTCTCCAGAATGCAATACTAACCACACTGACATTTCAACAAAGACCACAGCAAAAGCTCTCTTGTACTAAGTAAGGATTTCTGCAATGATCTCAGTTTCACACTCTTAGTTTTGCTTATCTACGAATATTATCTTGTATTTAATTTCAAGAAACCTGCCTAAAATGGAGGGAGCTAATTGAAGTTAAGCCAAGGAATCTCTTTTCCTGATCTGCAGGCACCACAGGATTTAAAGAACCCAGGTGTGAGAGTAGGTGATGATAGTTGGGAAAGAGAAACAAATATGTCAACACTGAGGTCCTGGAGGAAAGAGCAGTGAACTAATAAATGGCTCCAAATGAGCATCAAACTGAAATCCCACTACAGGAGGCCTGGTTTCCTCAATAAACATGGAAATGTGTTTTACTTCCCCTTCTGTGAAAGTTTTGGTGATGATAAGTTAAGGTGATTTTTTTTTTCAGTTGTAAGGAAAAGATATATGCAAATAATTCCAACCTGGAACCTGAGTGACTTATGCACTGAAAGTGGTCACATTTTCCTTTCCTATTAAATAAAAGAAATATTGGTAAGAAGGAAGGATGACTTAAGCTTATGCCAAATAAATAAGATATATAACTGATGACTCCTAGTGACAGTAGACAATTTTCTTCTTTGTGTCTCCTACTTGTTATATGGAAGTACTAGACCAATGATTATTGTGCCAAACTCATTAGCAGATGTCAGGCATCCAGCTGAGTTCCTGAATGATGGTTCTGAGTGTGTGCCATGGGGGCTGTTTTAGTTTGCTAAAGCTGCTGAAATGCAATATACCAGAAATGGATTGGCTTTTACAAAGGGGGTTTATTAGGTTGCAAATTTACAGTTCTAAGGCCATGGAAATGTCCATGTTAAGGCATCAAGGTATACCTGGACTCTGAAGACAGGCTGCCAGCATCTGGAAAGCCTCTGTCATGGGAAGGCACATGGATGGTGTCTGCTAGTCCTTGCTCCCCACTTGTTGCCTTCAGCTTCTGATTCTAGTGGCTTTTTCTCTGTGTCCTGTGGGTCTTCTCTTAGTGTCTCCAGGGCATTTCTCTCCCTAGATATCCATAGGTCCTCTCTTAGTTTCTCCAGGGCAAACCCTGGATTTTGTCTCTTAGCTGGTGTCACGGTTTATGTGTCAACTTGACCAGGTGGTGGTGCCCAGGTGACTGGTCGGGCAAGCACTGGCCCGCCTGTTGCTATAAGGATATCTCATGGACTTAAATCATGATTATGTCTGCTGTATCTGCAGCTATTTGCATTTGTCCTCAGCTAAGGGGAGTGTCTTCTGCAATGAGTGATGGTTAATCTAATCAGCAGAAGGTTTTTAAGGTGGATTCAGAAGAGACAGTCACTCTTCCTGCTTCAGCCTGCAAGACTCTCCTGTGGAGTTCATCCAGACCGTTCATCATAGCCTGCCATACAGATTTGGACTCTTCCATCCCCATGATTGTCCAGATAGCCTCTCCTGAGAGTTTGTTGCAGACTTCATTGAAGTTACCAGCTTGCAGCCTGCCCTACAGACCTTGGACTCTACATTCCCATGGTTACATGTGACACTTTTATAAGTTTTATATCTATGGATATCTCCTGCTGATTCTGTTACTTTAGAGAATCCTAGCTAATACAGCTTGGTACCAGGAGTGGTTCTTAAGAAACAGAATCTTAAAAATAGATTTTTACAATTGGTTTTCTACTCTCACTGGACTCAAAGGCACTAAGGGCTCTGTTTCCCATAAATAGAATGACACTACCAATACATAGGGTGAGCTGGCAAAAGAGATAGTCAAAATATCACCACCAGTCACTGAGCTGGAATCCTTAAACATGATGGGAATGATTGGATCCCAAGTTGGTAGAAGCCAGGTGGCAGCACTTCATTGCAAAAGACAAGGTGGGCATGGTTAACATAATAGACAGGAGACTCAAAGCAGAAGTCAAAATAATCTGACTTGCAGAAACTGTGGCATTGGCCAGTAGATCGTGGGATACCTAGAAGTACAATAGATGGGCGGTCTGCTAAATTATTGTTTGAGCTGTATAAACAGAAGAGTTCTAGGTCAAGCGAACAGAAGTCTAATATGAATTACAAAAACATACAGTCATGGTCCCTTAATCAATTTCCAGACTTGAGACAGTTTACAGACTCAGAGCCCCTGGAATGAGGGGGAGGCCAGGTCCTTATGGGGGAGGACCCTGTTACACTACCACAAATTTATACTGTTAATCTTCCTCCAAATTGTCCCCAAGGAGATCAATGACTGCAGTTCCCACAGTAATAACTGACCTACAGAGAAGGGCAACTATGGAGCTCTTCAGGGATGAGTTAGTCTCACAAATTTATTTCTCCTATTTGACCTGTACAGAAAACACATGGTCTGGGAAGATGACAGTGGATTATTGTAAGCTCAGCTAGGTGGTAATTCCAATTGCAGCGACTGTTCTGGATGTGGTATCATTACGTGAGCAAATCAATATATCCTCTGATGCCTGGTATACAGCTATTGATCTGGCAAATGCATTTTTCTCAATAGTAAGGACCACTAGAAACAGTTTGCTTTTAGCTGGCAAGGTCAGCAATATACTTTCATTGTTCTACCTCAGGGGCGTATCAACTCTGCAGCCCCATGTCATAATCTTGTCCGCAGGTAACTTGATGATTTCTCCCTCCCACAAGACAGCACACTGGTCCACTATATTGATGCTATCATGTTGATTGGAGCTAGTGAACAAGAAGTAGCATCTACTTTAGACTTTCTCGTAAGGCATTTGCATGTCAGAGGTTGGGAAATATATCCAATAAAAATACAGGGGCCTTACATCTCAGTGAAATTTCTATGTGTCCAGTGGTGTGGGGAATGTTGAGATATCCCTTCTAAGGTGAAGGATAAGTTGGTGCATCTGGCCACTTCTGAGTACCCATCTGCCAGCAGCAGAGATCCACGCTCAGACCCCAATATGGCACCATTCCCCAAGGTGATCAGATGGCTACATGGTGACAGGATGATTACATTGGATCACTCCCATCATGAAAGGGACAGGACTTGTTCTAACAGGAATAGACACATACTCTGATATGGGTTTGCTTTCCCTGCATGCAATTCTTCTGCCAAAATTACCATCTGTGGACTTAAAGAGTGCCTTATCCATTGTCGTGGTATTCCGCACAGCATTGCTTCTGATCAAGGAACCCACTTCACAGTGGATGAAGTGTGGAAATGGGCACATGATCAATGAATTCTCTGGTCATACCATGTTCCCCATCATCTAGAAGCAGCTGAGTTGATAGACTGTTGGAACGGCCTTTTGAAAATTCAATTACAGTGCCAACTAAGTGGCAATACCTAGCAGGGCTGGGGTGATGCTCTCCAGGAAGCTGTGTATCCTCTGAATCAACATCCACTGTATGGTGCTGTTTCTCCCATAGCCAGGATTCACAGGTCCAGGAACCAAGAGGTGGAAATGGGAGTGGCACTGCTCAGTATTGCCCCTAGTGATGCACTAGGAAAATTTTTTATTCCTGTCCTTGGGACCTTGAGGTCTGCTGTTCTACAGGTTTTAGTTCCAGAAGGAAGAGTGCTTCCACAGGAGAAACAATAATGATTCCATTGAACTGGAATCTAAGACTGCCACCTGGTCACTTTGGGCTACTCATGGCCCTGAATCAACAAGCCAAGAAGGGGATTTTATTATTATCTGGGATAATTGACCCTGACTATCAGAAGGAAGTAGGATTGCAACTACATAATGGAGGTAAAGTAGAGTTTTCTTGGAATATAGGCAATCCCCTAGGGCATTCTTTTAGTACTACCATGCCCTGTGATTAAAATCAATGGAAAACTGCAACAACTCAATCCAGGTAGGACTACCAATGGCTCTGAAACTGCAGGAATGAAGGTTTGGGTCACCCCACCAGGCAAAGAACCATGGCCACCTTAAGTGCTTGCTAAAGGTAATGGGGCATGGAATGGATAGTGAAAGAAGGTAATGATAAATATGAACTACAGCCACATGATCAATTACAGAAATGAAGACTGTAATGCTGTTTCAGTCATGTTATAGTATTTAAGTTGTAAGATATCAAGTGTTCTAGTTTGCTAGCTGCCAGAATATAATATATCAGAAACAGAGTGGCTTTTAAAAAGGGGAATTTAATAAGTTGTTAGTTGACAGTTCTAAGGCTGAGAAAATGTCCCAATTAAAACAAGTCTATAGAAATGTCCAATCAAAGGCACTCAGGGAAAGATACCTGGGTTCAAGAAGGCCAATGAAGTTCAGGGTTTCTCTCTCAAGAGGAAGGGCATATGGTGAACACAGTCAGAGTTTCTCTCTCATCTGGAAAGGCACAGGGTGAACACGGTCAGGGTTCCTCTCTCATCTGGAAGGACACATGGCTAGTCATCTGCTAGCTCCTTCTCCTGGCTTCCTGTTTCATGAACTCCCTGGGAGGCATTTTCCTTCTTTATGTCCAAAGGTCACTGGCTGGTGGACTCTACTTCTTGTGGCTATGTCGTTCTGCTTTGCTCTGTCTGAATCACTCATTCTCCAAAATATTTCCTCTTTTATAGGACTTCAGAAAGTAATCAAAACCCACCCAAATGGGTGGAGATGTCATCACTTAATCCAGCTTAACAACTACTCTTGATTAAATCACATCTCCAGGGAGATGGTCTGATTACAGTTTCAAACATACAGTATTGAATAGGGATTATTCTGCCTTTATGAAATGGGATTTAGATGAAAACATGGCTTTTCTAGGGGACATACATCCTTTCAAACCAGCATATCAAGTTTAAGAGTAAATATTACCCAAGGACTTGCAACCTATTCTGGGGAGATTTAATGCATTTCCAGTTGTATACAGGACAGTTGAGTATTGTCAGGTGGGGAAAAATGTGTCTGTTATTGTTTTCTATTTAGAGATTAAGTATAGTTTAAGGTGATGTGTATTGCTGCCAAATTGACAAGGGGTGGACTGTCATGGTCAGGTTCATCTGTCAACTTGGCCAGGTGGCAGTGCCCAGTCATCTGGTCAGGCAAACGCTGGCCTGTCTGTTGCTATGAGGACATTTCATGGATTTAAGTCATGATTACCTCAGCTGTATCCACAACTGTTTGCATTTGTAATCAGCTAAGGGGGAGAGTGTTGTCTGCAATGAGTGATGTTTAATCTAATCAGAGAAAGTTTTTGAGGAGTATTCAGAAGAGACAATCACTCTTCTTGCTTCAGCTGGCAAGCCTCTGCTGTGGAGTTTTTCCAGACCCTTCTTCAGAGTCACCAGCTTCACAACCTGCCCTATAGATTTTGGACTCTTCCATTCCCACGGTTGTCCATCCAGCCTCTCCTGAGAGTTCGTTGAGGAACTTTGTTGGAGTTACCAGCTTGTGGCCTACTGTACAGACCTTGGATTCTACATCCCCACAGTTATGTGTGACACTTTTATTGATTTCATATCCATGGATATCTCCTGCTGATTCTGTTTCTCTAGAGAAGCCTAGCTAATACATTTGGCATCTTCTGGGGCATTTTCTGTCTCCAAGCATCTGTGTTCTGATTTCCATACCTATCTCCTAAATGCCTCCCTCTTACCAGACTCCTGTAAGCAGATTAAGACCCATGTTGAATGGGTAGGATCACATCTCCATGGAAACAACCTAATCAAAAGGTCCTACCCAACAATAGGTCTTCCTTCAAGATTGGATTAAAAGGCAAGGCTTTTCCAGGCTACATAACAGATTCCAATCTGCACAGTGACTAATATCAGTTAATAGCAAAAAGGCATTACCAAGAATAGTAAGATAAACAAATTCAAGGGGCTGCAGATCATGGATTTGACTTTTCATTAGACCCCAACCAATAAGGTTCTGGGAGCTTTCAATTCTTCCTTTTGCTTTGAGGTTGAACTTTAGCTGCTGGGACATGAGGTGGATGGGAAGTGATTGTTTCTTTGTAGGGTCAGCCATGTAAGTCTTTTGGTAAAATATTTTAGACCTGGTCTAGGTATGGGTAGTCAGACAAAACTTTTATCTGATGAAGTCCCATCTGAAATACTTTCTGAAGTTGGGGAGATTTACAGAGTCAGAGCTTGAGTGGCTAACATAAGGTCTCCAAAGAAAGACATATCTATGACAGAAATTACTATATGATGACCTAACAACTAAGAACATTGGATTGCTAGTGTTCCTAAAAACTTTTGAGAATTCATCACTAAGAGATAATTAATGAAGTAGCGTTAAGGTATTATTATGCTATCCTCACAAGGATATGGGATTTGAATTTAGAGGTACCTGAATTGGAAGCCTCACTCTTTCTTCTACAAGATTTATGATATAGTTTTTCTTTGACTCTCAGTTTCCTTATTTTTAAAATATGGATAATATTATATCATGTATAACCTCAGTAGTAATGCTATACACATAGTAAGTATCTAATGCATTTTTGCATGTTTATAAACAAATGCATAGATACCCAAATTATTAGTATTGTGTACCCTCAAGTAAGATAGTTGCAGCCAAACCATCTGTAAGTAAGTGACAAAAGTAAGTGTTGCTGTGGTTCTATTTTTTTTCCTTTATTAGTTCTTAAGACTAAGTATAGTCTTTCAGTTACATGCCATGTTTTTTTGTAATTGATTATGTCCATGAAGATATGCTAAACATCTTGAGAAATATATACTTGGTCCTGATATTTATCTAGCTCTCTAAATCCTACCCACCCTTTCGGACCTAAATAATAGTGCCTTCCCTGACCAGTGCAATTCACATTGATCTTGTATCTGATGACCTTGATAGTCATCACTTGACAGTGAAGGGCACTTGTGAGTTTGGGAATTTGTGGGTTGATCAAGAAAAAAGAATTGACCATAAACCAGCAGCAGCACAAATGTTATTCGGGTGGTGTTTGCACACATTGCATGGGAGGGATAATTCTTGGATTGCCTAGACTGAAAAGGGTTAGAACTTGTAGTTTGCTCTGCTCAGTAGGTTGAGGAAAATACCGGAGGGCATTCCCAGCTACATATCCACCTGCAGCTTCAGTCAAAAGAGGAAAACATGGAATGTATGGGATCAGTAAGACTGATGAGGAAAAGACTGGCAGGTAGGAGGCATGCCAGAGGTCTGTCAACAGTAGATTCCTACAAAGATAAATAAAAAAACAGAAAATGTTGAGTCTTAGGCAGACCGTCAGCACTAAGCAAAGAGGAAGTTTCAAAGTTTCCTTCTTAGTACCTGGTTTTAGTTCATGCCCATGGGATAGGCATAGGAATGGCTGGTTAATGTATTCTCAAGCCCTGTTATCCAGGTTACCAAGGTAGAGAGTAAGCATGAAGGAACAGGGTCCCTGAGGTGTCTAGAGGAAGCCCATGTTCTGGAACTTCAGTCTAAGTTCAGATTTGGAGGTGTGACAAAAATTATCAGTCCTGGGAAGTGACTTGCATTAGATTATTGTCCCAAAGATAAACACTTATTATTCTTTAATTAATTTCTTCCTTCATTAAGAAGTAATCTTTTTGAAATCAGATATTATGTCTTATCCTTAAATAGCAATCACCTACTAGGTGGTTAAGATATGTTGGGTATTTTTTGTTAATATTGCATCATTTCTAAATTCTAACCCAATTCGAAGTGTAAGAACAAATTATTTTGTGGTCGACTTCTTTTCCTCACAAAATTTATCTGTGAGCTCAAACTCTAAAGCTAGGGATTATAAATCTTTCAAAATGTGGAATAGGACTATAAAAGAATCCGGAATTAAGTAAGAACTTCTCTAGGACTGCTTTCCCAACAGGAGCAATTTTATTTCGCCTTTGGGAAAGCATTGAAGTGATTTTATTGAACTCTGAAAGCCTCTTTTTCTCTTAGTTTCTGGCTTCAATTTTGAAGTAAATCACTGTTTACGTGTAGCTGTTTTGTTTTAAATAAGCACAGATAAGCATGTGAATATTCACCCACTGAGCCCAGCAGAGCAGAGGAAAAGAAACAAAAAGATTCCATATCCTAGACTTTCTTGTGTTTTGACTTTTAACTACAATCTTGGCAGCACAATTGTTGGGGCATGTCAATCAACTTTCTAAAAGTTGTTACTTGGACCTGGGAGCAAAATGCCTCCAAGCCAAAGCCCATTTTCCAGCCAAACAAGACCATTAGCTGCAGAGCTATCCTAACAGCAGTGGCAGGAAGGACAGAAGCGTGCGGGATGCAGGCAGTTGCTGCAATAAGAAAAGGTTATTTTTTTTAATAAAACCCTTGAGGAATCTTCACTCTCAAACAGCATTCAACTCCAAACCAAGGTCAATTTGACTTGCTAAACCAAGGTGCAATATTACACTTTGTAAAAGAGATAAGAACATTCCATATAGTGCTTTTAAGACACAACAAGTTCAGAACAATATTCTAAGGAATGTATTTCCTAATTACCCTCAATACTCATGTACTATAAAATATTAAGAGAAAAAATTATAAATAGGGAATGTCTATTAACTAGAAACCTTTGTAGAAAGAGCAGGAGATACAATCCAAGCACATCTCCATATCCTCTAAGTGGGGCATCAGAGCGCTGCTCTGCTGTTAAAACAGAAAGGAGTCAAAATTCATTTATAACTCAGCCACTGTCCTCAATTTTCTAGGTGACCTTTTACAAAAGACACTTTTGCCCCCACTCCACACTGTCACTTCAGCGTGATGAGCTGCCTGCCCATTCCAGGTGCTTGTGGGCCAGATGGAAAGTGTGAGGAAGCAGACACCCAGCACAGCAGAGTGGCTTATGGTAAATTGTATCTACGCTCATTATCCATCTAATTTACCTTTCTATATGGATTATTTCCTGGATTTTTTGTGGGCCAGGTCCTCATATCTTTCCAATGCTGAGTCCTGCTTTAATAGGTGAGTAGCCTGTATCTTCTTCTTCTCCCATTCCAGCCATCTGATGTGTCTCTAAGGCCCAATCTCTTACCACTTTCTCAACAATTATAAAAAGAATCCTCGTGAGGACAGCTGAGGTTGATATAGTGACAAAGGAGAAAAAGACCTTAGTTTGAGAAAATCTTACACTTGATGGCACAGGTATGGGGATAAATGAATAATGGTAATTTTCTAGGAATAATGAGTTAAAAATAAACTTATTTCATTGTTGCTGCTTTAATAGTTACCAAAATAAATGGTAATATACACAGCATGTCTCCTTTATTGTCATTCTCTAAAGGCCTACAGCATATTAGATGCTTGTTCAAAAGCAGATTCCTGGATCCCACCACAGATCTCTTGGCTCTGTGATATGCATAGAATTTGAGAATCGCTGGCCTGGTCTGGAATGCTTACTCTCTTCCATCAGAGGAAGGACAACTTGTACAACATTAACCTTCGGGAACAGCTGTCTTGAATTGTTGACTTCGTGTTCATTGTGCTTATTTGGCTTCATAACGAAGAGAACATTGCTGAGTTACACAGAGAGCAAAGCAGTTGCTGCAATTGGTATGGAATCTCTTAATTACGCATCTATGAAACATTTATGAATGTGGTTTCAGCCTAGCCATTCTTTCTTCTCCTTTCATTTTCAGTTGCTTTGTTTGTACACATGATGAATAAGGTATTGGAAGATCAAAAATTCCCATGCAGCACCATTTGAGGTCATATAATTGGCTTCTTCTTTGGCATCCCAGGGATGTCTTCATCCCAGACCCTGTGGATAGGGATATAATTTCCTCAGAAATGTCTGTGCTGCTTCTCAAGTTATTATTGTTAGAGAAGAGAAAGAGCTTGTAGAGAATTGATTCAGCTGATGAATCGAATTAGCTTCCACTCCTGAGTCCATTTCTGCCTCTCAGCTAGCTTATGATTCTTCATACAGATGGAATGGACAGTTCCACCGTCCTCCAGCTCTTCCCCTGTGTTGACACCACCAGAGCCCTAGTCATGCTTTGTTTGAGCTTTAGCAAACCCTCGAACCTGCTATCTAAATGATATTGTTTAACATTTTTATATTTAATAAACTATAATTGCAGAAACTGTAGTTCCATTTCTTTATTTTCTCCCAAAGGCTGTCACAAAGCATGCAGAGCAGAAAGAATATACATATTTGGATGACTAATCACCATTTTACCTCTACAAATTGTATTCCAATTCTGGAAGATTGGAAGCATTTAAATAGACAATTTGACTTTGAAAATCAATTGGGTTGTATATCCTTTTAGCCTTAGAAATTTAAATTTGAACATCCTTAGAAATTCAAAATGTCCAGATTTTTCAGAAATCATGAACAAAATGTTTTGCTCTTGAATGTTTTATCTCAATTGTTTGTGCATATATATATATGTATATGGTACAGCATTGTCTTTTAGGAACAAGATTCCCTTATTCCTGTGGGATAACACATGTCTCATAAAAATAAATGAGCATTCAAAAATACTTTTCTCTCTCACAGGAGCTGCTGTCAGCACTTAGAGATCTGTCTTCAAACTCAGAGCAACTGGCAGTTTATTTTTAGTGATTTTCACACCTACCTCACGTTGCTGTTCTTTTCCTTTACTCTGTCCTTTTATCCCCCCACAGATTGTTGCAATTTGAGAAATTCCCATAGTAATGACTGATTTTGATAGTCCTTATTTGTTATTTATCATCTGTTAATAACAGTTTGAACTGTTCTGGTGTTTCTCCTACTCATAGTTAATCTTTCTTGCCAAATTGCACCTAGAATTTAAACGCTTTTATGTTTTTAGAAAAAAAAATAAAAAATTGAATTTGTCCTTCCTCCAGGCACTATTCAGGAGCATTTTAAAAGTGTCTAGTATTGGACCTTCTATCTCTAGACCCAAACGTAATATATGATCTCCCCATTTTTTCCTAATCTGTTTATTTCCAAACTTTAGCATGGCTGCAATGTGAAATAACTTGTATTAATTTTAAAAATTCCGTGACCTAGAAGATAAAAATTTCACATATTAGGAACTTTCCTGAAAATCTAAGTTGCATTGTCTCCAGGTGTATGGAAGCAGCCAAACAGTATAACCTCCTGCTCTAAGAAAAAAATGATAAGGGATAATACTATTCAGTAGATGAGACAAAAGACAATTGGACAAGTAACTAAAATGTTTATACTAAATAATAATATCTTAACACTATGAACAAGCCAATAGCCATGAGATTTTTGTTGAGACAAGGAATAAGTATAGGTAGAATTATGGGGGATACATATTTAGTTGGAAGCTGTGGGCTGGGCTTCAAATAAAATATGATGTTTATTTCTCAGCTTAACATTCAAGGATTAATTAAGATTTCATGAGGTGAGTCATGGCCAATATGTTCAAAGCATGAAACAAACCTGGAAAAGTCGTGGCAGTAGAGCAGACTCATCAGTCAAAAGAACATGGCAGGTAAATTCTCCTCCCCAGGGCCCTGTGCATCTGACCAAATTGGAGGTACTAAGTAGCCCTTCACTGAGGAAATGATAGTGGGTCTGAAAATATCGCACAGGAGGAAGCTAAAGCCTGTGTATGATATATATGACATACACGCTCCTGAAAGTGAGTGGGCTGTGTGGGAATTCTGATGGAAGGTTGGTCATGAGACCCAGGAGACAGTTTAGGAGTCAATCCATAAGAAGAGTGGGAGCTTTCAGAGAAACTACATGCAAAGCAGGAACAGTTCCTAAAAACAAAGAAAAAAAAGAGGAGGAAAGAAAGCTTAGATGCAGCTGCTATGTTGTACAAGAGAAGAGACTATCTGTGGAGTTACTGAGTGATATCAGAGCTACTGAAGAAGGAAAGGTGGGGATATCCATGAATCCCACAGACATGGTTTGTAAGAAATAAAAACACAGATGGTGAGCACAGCAGCAAATTGTCACTTGAACCACGAACATGATTGGTTTGGGGGTTACTCTGTGCACCTCTGAGCAGAAGAAACGGGGGAGAAAGGGGGAGGGAGAATAGAGGAAGGAGCTTGGCCCTCTTTCTTGGGGCTTGGTCGATCAGTGTGGAGTGTGGATCTTTGGTAAGTGAATGGGTGGAGATGCAGCGCCAGTGGCTGGAGCAGGTAGACTTTGAGAAGAGCTGCAAGAAAGTTTCCCGTGGAGACTGCATTGGTCTGGAGACACTGCTTTCAGCTAGGACTAAACCTTAACCTCTTATAGGAAGAAGGAAAAGGGCAATTTAAGGATATTTAATATAGGAATAAGCACTGTATTTATTTGAGCTTGATTGTTCATGCTTCAAGTTTCTAGAGAACTAAAGACTAGGCATATGAACAAAAATGTACGCACATCTATGAAAGTGAGATGTATCTTGGGCACTGTATGAATTTATTTATCTATATAAATTGCAACATACTAATCAATAAAATTCAATATTAGATATTTAATATATTCAGAATTCCCAGAGTTATTTATAATCTCCTACGATCTTGATTATCTTTATGATCTCCAATTCAACGACTCTGACGTGGCTAGAGGGTCACTGGGTCGGTATCACTAATTCAGACATGAGGATTTGATTTCAACAAGGCGTACAGTAAGGTTCAAAGAAGTCCATGTTAGCCTAGGCCTAATGCTCTGACTTCTGACGCAGGTATAAAGTGAGATTTTCTTCTGAAGTTTTTGGGTAACAGATGTGTTTTAGTTTGCCAAAGCTGCTGGAATGCAATATATCAGAAATAGAACTGCTTTTAAAAGGGGGTATTTATTAAGTTGCAAGTTTACAGTTCTAAGGTCATGAAAATGTCCAAACTAAGACATCCAGGGACAGACACCTTATTCAGAAAGCCCTTGGGTCCAGAGCCCCTCTGTCAGCAGGGAAGGCCCATGGCAACGTCAGCTAGCATTCTCTCCTGGCTTCTTGTTTCATAAGGATTCCCCAGGAATGTTCTCCTTCTGCATTTCCGAACTTTTCTGGTTTGTGGATTCTGTTGGCTCTGAAGCATTTTTCCAAAATGGTTCTCCGTTAAAGGGCTCCAGTAAGCAACCGCACCTTGAATGGGTGGAGACACATCTCTATGGAAATCATCTAATCAAAAGTTGTCATCCACAATTGGGTGGGTTATATCTCCATGCAAACAATAAAAAAGATCTTACCCAGCAAATGGGGTTTAAAGGACATGGCTTTTTTGGGGTACATAATAGCTTCAAACCAGCATGAGATGTAATGTCAGCATTGATTATAAGGAAATAGAGTCCCAAAGCATAAAATAACTTTCTTAAGGATTTTGATTTCCCAAGTATACTAAAGAGCTTGTCTGAAGCTTAACTCTTCAAATTAGAAGCTCAACCACAGTTTAAAGATTTAAGCTCTTTAGATGTGGAGTTATTTGTCTAAAAATAAAACCCCTCTCATATTCATAAATAAATATGTTAAAAAGTCAGTCACAACTGTTTTAAACTTCATACAAATATAGTTTGTGGATCGCTGCTTAGTGCAATTCAATAAACAAACAAGTTATATTAAGAAAATGAAGGGAAAACTTCTATTCCCCTTTTATTTCCTGCAACATATCCTAGATATAACTTTAGAACATCTGACGTACATGAACTTTGTTTTCCCCAAAAAATAAAGATGAAAGTTCTTTTCCTCCCTCTATTCTATCAGATATATTGATTTCCCCATAATTTTTATTTTTTGCTGTCACCATAGTCATTTATCAATTAAATCTCTTTTTCTGTTTTTTCTCTGCCCATTCATTTGTTTCCAGTGGAGTCAAGTGCTGTCTGCAATGTTTACATTCCTGGGAATGCACAAGATGATCCCTTGGAATGGGAAAAATAAATATTATAGTTTACATTGTTTACATATTTTAATTTCAATTTTGTTGTTATGATTTATGGTATACATAATATGTTCATACAATGAACATATACATAAAATATATGTACTTTAGGAAAAATAATAAAACAGATCTTTAATAATTTTTAAATTTAAGAAAATTAAATTTTTTATTGAATGCATAATTTAAAAATTTATTTTAAATGCATACTTTTTTTAAATGATTGTGGTACATGACTAAAACAAGTGTCAGTCCTCTATATTGGCAGATCCACAATCCTTCAAGACATTTGGACAAGTTGTATTTTAATTGAGGACATAGGACAAGAAATGAAGAGAAGGTTTTCTTGGAGGCTGAACAGTGTTAATCTTGAGAGTGCATGCTTAGGGTTACAGATTATATATACTAGTGCTGTGTGCTGGATTCCAAGTGATAGAAACAATCATGAAATTATTCATCAATGTATTTGGTATGTGTGCGTGATATGTGGGTCCCTTAGAAGTAGGCAGCCCTGATTAGGGGCCCTTCTTGCTTCAGTATAATAGTGGGACTGGGGAACACATGGAAACAGTAAGAGACAGTTATAGTTTGAATGGAAGGTTTGTTTTAAGAAACAATGACAAACTACAATAAAGTGTAAATTGGGTTTTGATTTTTGAAAATATTGAATATCAGGTTAACAATGTATGCTGGTTTGAAAGGAAGCATGCCCCCTAAGAAAAGCCATGTTTTAATATAAATCCCATTTCATAAAGGTAGAATAATCTCTATTCAATACTCTATGTTTGAAACTGTAATGAGATCATCTCCCTGTATGATGTGATTTACTCAAGAATGGTTGTTAAACTGGATTAGGGGACAACATGCCTCCACCCATTTGGGTAGGTCTAGATTGGTTACTAGAGTCCTGTAAAAGAGGAAATATTTTGGAGAATGAGAGATTCAGAGAGAGCAGCACCACGAAGCAGAGTCCACCAGCCAGCAACCTTTGGAGATGAAGAAGGAAAACACCTCCCGGAGAGCTTCATGAAACAGGAAGCCAGGAGACAAAGCTAGCAGATGATGCCATGTTTGCCATGTGCCCTTCCAGCCAAGAGAGAAGCCCTGACTGTGTTCGCCATGTGCCTTCTCACCTGACAGAGAAACCCAGAACTTCATTGGCCTTCTTGAACCAAGGTGTCTTTCCCTGGATGGATGTCTTAGATTGGACATTTCTATAGACTTGTTTTAATTGGGACATTTTCTCAGCCTTAGAACTATAAACTAGCAACTCATTAAATTCCCCTTTTTAAAAGCCATACCGTTTCTGCTATATTGCATTCTGGCAGCTAGCAAACTAGAGCACAATGCATTCAAAGTATTATTTTGCAATTAGTAAATAGTTAATGAGGCATCAAAATGAGATTTTTGTATAATTGATATACGACTTGCACTTATTTAAAGCATAATATTTTATAAGTTTTGAAATATTTATACACCAAATACCTGTGAAATCATGACCGTGGTCAAAAGAGTGAACATACCGCTGTGATTGAATTGTGTGCCCCGGTTTGGATATGTTTTTGGTCTTGCCTGGCATTCTGATGGGTGTTGAATCACTGTAAGTGAGATCTCTTCAAGATACTGATTCACTTAGGAGATGGCCCAACTAAATCTGGTTTCGTTTTAATCCATATTACTGGAGTCTTTGCAAGCAGGGAGAAAATCAGATGAGTGAGAAACCAAGGGGAATAACCAAGAAACCAGAAGTAATTGGAACCCCAAAGAGAAAAGAAAAGACATTCCCACGTGTATTGCCATGTGACATAAAAGCCAAGAACCGAGGATCACCAGCAGCCATTCCCAGACCACCACAGTCTTCTGGCAGAAAACATTGCCTTGATTTTGGACTTCTAGCCTGAAAACCATGAGCCAATAAATTCAAGCCTTTTCCACACTTCATGCCACGCAAACACTAGTTTGCATTGTGTCAGGATAGATTAGTTTGCATTTTTGGGAATAACATAAAATGAATCTAGCAGCCTATGCTCTTTTCATGGACTGGCTTCTTTCACCCTAAAATTTGGTTAATTTCATTTCTCTTTGAAATATTTGTTCAGAATATTTTTAATTGTTTATTGCTAGTATATATAAATACAGTTGAGTTGTATAGTCATTGTGTATCCTAGAACTTTGCAAACTCACTTTTAGTACTACAAGTTTTTTCATAGCTTCCATCAGATGTTCTACATAGCGTTACTTCTTTTACAACCTGGATGAATTTTGTTTCTTTTTCTTGCTTTATTGGAACCTCCAGCACAATGTTGAATTGAGAGGTGAAAGTAGACCTCTATATCTTGTTCCCACTTGTGGAGGTTAGGTTCAGGTGTCAGGTTGGTTAGGTGACGGTGCCTGGTTCTGTTGCTGTGGACATGAGCCAATGATATGCAAAGCTCATCTGTCACTAATTGCATCTGTGATCAGTTTGGGGGCGTGCCTGCTGCAATGACTGATGTTTGATTTATTTGGCTGGATGCTTAAATGAGAGAGCTCAATGCAGCACAGCCCAAGCAGCTCAGCATACCTCATCTCGGCACTCACAGATCAGCCCAGGCTTTTGGAGATGCAGAAAGGAATCACCCCAGGGAAAGCTGTTGGAACCCAGAAGTCCAGAGACAAGGCCAACAGAGATTGCCCTGTGCCTTCCTGTGCAAGAGAGAACTTCAATGGAAGCTAGCTGCCTTTCCTTTGAAGAACTATATGTTAACTAAATAAATTCCCTGTTATTAAAAGCCAACCCATCTCTGGTGTGTTGCATTTTGGCAGCCTTGGCAGACTAGAACACCACTCTTAAGGGAAAACAATTAAAAACATGCTTTTTAAATGTTAAAGTACTTACTAACATGGTTTAACTATGACGTTAGTAATAGGTTTGGTTTTTTTTTTCTTTTTGCATGGGCAGGCACCAGGAAACCAACCCAGGTCTCTGGCATGGCAGGCAAGAAGTCTGCCACTGTGCCTCTGTGGCCCGCCTAGTAATAGGTTTTTAAAATTGTTGCCCTTTAGGAGGCTGAGAAAGTTTACTTCTATTTTCTATCTCATAATCTTTGTTTTTATTGTTTTAGTGGTTGCTTTAATGTTTATAATAATATATTTTTATTACTGCCTACCATCAAGTGCTACTTTAATATGGCATAAGAACCTTAAAATAGTATTCTCCCATTTCTCCTCTCAAAGCCTTTATGCTATTTTTGTCGATATTTTACTGATACAGGTTAGAAGGCCCCCAAATTGTTTTTTTTTAATTTAAAAAAAGTAAATTACATTTTAAGGAGATTTAAATAATGAGAAAAACCCATCATTTACCTATGTATAGCCACCTCAGTGTCTTCATTCCTTAGGCTAGATCCACATTTCCTTCCTGCATTATTCCCCTTTTGCCTAAAGGACTTCCTTAAGTGTGAGCTTGATGTGAATAAATTTTTCTTCTTTTGTATGTCTGAAAAAATATTTCACTTTCTTTGAAAAATAATAGCTTTATTGAGATAGTATTCAGATTCTACAGATATAACGATTTTAAAGTTATATAATTCAAATTTTTAATGAAGTCACTAAGTTGTGTAATTGTCACCACTATCTACTTTTAGAACATTTTATCACCCCTAAAAGAAACCTCCTTCCCATTTTCCCCTTATCCCCAGCACCTGGCAACCATGAATCTACCTTCAGTCTCTATAGATTTTCCTGTTCTGGGCATTTCACATAAATGGAACAACAAAATATGTGACATTTTGTGTTTTACATCTTTCACTTAGCATAGTGTTTTCAAGGCTTATCCATGTTGTAATGTGTTTTAGTACTCCAGTCCATTTTTATGGCCAAATAATGTTTCATGGTTATGAAAAAATTTTTAATTTATTTCTTCATCAGCTGATAGTCATTTGGGTTTTTCCAACTTTTGTCTACTATAATAATACTGCCATGAGCATTCATGTACAAGCTTTGGCATGGACATATATTTTCAGTCTTGGGGATATAACTAGGGGTGGGATTGTTTGGTTATGTGATTACTCAATGTTTAAATTTTTTAGTAGCTGCCAAACCATTTCCCAGATGGCACCATTTTACAATCCTACTACAATATATGAAGGTTACAATTTTTCCACATCCTCACTAACACTTGTAATTGCTTCTCTTTATTATTATAATTATTGTAGCAGCTGTGCAGTGGTACCTCTTTGTGGTTTTGGTTTTCATTTCTCAGATGACAATGTTGTTGAACATCTCATGTTGTGCTGGTTTGGGGGGAAGTGTGCCCCCTAACAAAAGCCATGTTTTAATGTAAGTCCCATTTCATAAAGGTAGAATAATCTCTAGTCAATACTGTATGTTTGAAACTGTAATGAGATCATCTCCCTGGGTGATGTGATTTAGTCAAGAGTGGTTGTTAAATTGGATTAGGTGACGACATGTCTTCACCTGTTTGGGTGGGTCTTGATTGGTTTATTGGAGTCCTATAAAAGAGGAAACATTTTGGAGAGAGTGATTCAGAGAGAGTGGCACTACGAAGCAGAGAGTCCACCAGCCAGCGACCTTTGGAGATAAAGAAGGAAGACGCCTAGAAGGAAAATGCCTCCCGGGGAGCTTCACGAAACAGGAAGCCAGGAGAGTAAGCTAGCAGATGACGCCGTCTTCGCCATGTGCCCTTCCAGCCGAGAGAGAAGCCCTGACCGTGTTCGCCATGTGCCTTTCCAGATGAGAGAGAAACCCTGAACTTCATCGGCCTTCTTGAACCAAGGTATCTTTCCCTGGATGCCTT
>PVIY010026026.1:17930-36006 GCA_004026745.1 Myrmecophaga tridactyla | reverse complement strand
TCATTCTAGGATTCATCGGGGAATCACTCTGGACAAACCAGCAAAATCTCATGTGGCTACCTGAGATTCCAAGTACTTATGACATTTAATCAAACTATCTACATGGGTTATATTAGGAAATGCTCTAGTCAAAATATAAATTTTGTGACAAATAAACATTTTTTGCTTTAGTCTCACACCTAAGGTGATATTTTAAAGTGTTAATTATCATCTGTTTTCAGCACCTTGCAATAATGACAATCCTTTGTTCTTCCTCATGCAAAAGCATTTTTAAAATTTGTACATTGTGCATTTCACTATTATTATACACTCCAGGCATTCTGGATTATACCATCTCGATCTTTAACATCTATCTTTCTTTCTGATTTCATTTATGTCCCCAGCCCTCCACCCTCTATCATTCTCACATGCAGCTTCATTCAGGAAATATATGAATTTTTAAACACACACACAAACTACCAGAATCAGCAATTAAAAATCTCCTAACAACAAAAAAAATCCAGGACCAGTTGGATATACTGATAATTCTATCAAACATTTAAAGAAGAATTAATACCAATACTTTTCAAACTCTTCCTAAAATAGGAAAAAGAGGGAACACTTCCTAACTGCTTCTACAAGGCCAGCCTCACCCTGATACCAAAGCCAGACAAAGACACTACAGGATAAGAAATATCCCCAATATTCTTTATGAATATAGAAGTAAAATTCCTCAACAAAACAGTAGCAAATCTAATTCAGCAGCATATTTAAAATGTTATACACCATAACCACGTAAGCTTTATCCTCAGAATATAAGTGTGGTCCAACATATGAAAATCAACAAAAGTAGTATACTACATTAATAAAATAAAAGAAAAAAATCACAAGATCATCTCAATTGATGGATAAAAACCATTTTACAAAATGCAACACTTTTCATGATAAAAACACTTAATAAAGTAGGAATAGAAGAGACTTCCCATATCATGATAAAGTCCACATATATGAAAAACCCACAACTAATATTAAACTTAACAGTGAAAGACAAAAAGCTTTTCTCCTAAGATTAGGAGCAAGCCAAGGATGTCTGCTTTTACCACATGTATTCAACACAGTACTGGAAATTCTAGCTGGAGCAATTAGGCAAGAAAAAGAAATAAAAGGTACATAAATTGGAAAGGAAGAAATAAAATTATCCCTGATCACAGCTGACATGGCCTTATATGTAGAAAACCCTCCAAAATCTACACACACACACACACACACACACACACACACACACACACACACACAAACTGTTAGAGCTAAAAAATAAATTCAGCACAGTTGCAGGATAAAAGAAAGCAACATACAGAAATCAGCTTTATTTCTATATACTAGTAATGAGCAAGTTGAGAAAGAAATCAAGAAAACAATTGCAGTTATAATAGTATCAAGAGAATAAAATATCTAAGAATATATTTAATCATGGAGGCAAAAGGCTTGTACAGTGAAAACTATAAACATTGCACAAAGAAATTAAAGAAGATATAAATAAATGGAAAGACATCTCATGATCAAGGACTGGAAAAGTTTTGTTAAGATGACAATACACCCAAAGCAATCCACAAGTTCAATACAATCCCTATCAAAATCCAAAGAAGTCTTTTTGCAGAAATAGAAAAACTATCCTAAAATTCATATGGAATATGAATAGCTGAATAGTCAAAATAATCTTGAAAAAGAACAAAGATAGAGAACACACATGTCCTGATTTAAAACTTATTATTAAGTACAGTAATCAAAATGGTGTGGTATAGCATGATAGATATATAGGCCAATGGACTAGAATGCAGAATCCAGAAATAAACCCATAATATATGGTCATTTGGTTTTCAAAAAGGGTGCTAAAACCATTCAATGGGGAAAGGACAGTCTTTTCAGCAAATTATACCAGGAAAACTATATATCCACAGGCAAAAGTATCAAATTGGACCCTTACCTCATACTACATATAAAAATTAACGCAAACTGGTATATTAAGCAGATAATCAAAAAGTATTGGCAAAGTCCCCTGAGGGATGGGAGAAATACTACGGAATTATTAAACCTTACCATCAGGGAGTCCCCTGATACTCTGTCAAACTTTAGGGACACTCAAATCAATAGGCCATGCCCTCGATCATGAGGCTTACTCTTGTGAAGCTTATGTAGGTAGTGGGAAAACTTAGACTACCTATAGACATGCCTAAAAGTTACTCCTGGAGGACCTCTTTTGTTGCTCAGATGTGGCCTCACTCTCTTTAAGCCCAACTCTGCAAGTGAAATCACTGCCTTCCCCCCTACGTGGGACAAGACATTCAGGGATGAAAGTCTTCCTGGCAACATGGGAGATGACTCCCAGGGATGAATCCAGACTGTGGGATCAACAATTCCAACCTGACCAAAATGGGGAAAAGAAGTGTAACTAATAAAGTATCAGTGGCAGAGAGAGTTCAAATAGAGTCAAGAGGCTACTCTGGAGGTTGATCTTACACAAGCTTCTGTTAGACCTTGCTACCTATTATAACCTGCCAACCCCAGCCAGGACCATTCCAGCCAATCCTAAAGAACACCAATATTTAAGATTCCACAAGGGTTCCATGCACTAGAGTAACTTTCCAGAAACCTACAACCTCCAGATGGGTCCCTGGTGCATTTAAGTGCTGAAACCTAGCCCAGCTTCTCCAGAACATCAGATAGTTCCATCTCCCTACCCCATATTAGTGGCAGACCCTTCATTATCAAAAATTTAGAATTGCCACAGCCCAAACACCCCCAATGAGATGGATGGAAAGATCAAAGTTGATGGTGAAGTTATACATAGAAGACGGGATTTAACAAATGAATATGAATGCTGAATCATTAAGTTGATATCTCTTCTAGTCTCCAGTATTTTAGAGCAGCTAGAAGTAAAAACCTAAAATTATGGAATTGTAACCCATGCGAAACTCTGAAATATGTTCAACAACTAATTGTGGTGCTATGCTTTGAAATTTGTAGCTTTTTTGTATATATGTTATTTTTCACAAAAAAAAAAGAAGAAGGAAAAAAAGTTGATTGTGATGATTAAAAAATATTTAAGCCCTTTAGCCTCCTATGTTCTGGAGCAACTAGAAGGAAAAATCTGAGAGTATCATATGGTAGCCCATGACAAACTCGGATTTGTCCAATAACTACTTGTTGAAGAGTGCTTTGAAAACTATTGCTTTTTTTATTTCTTTGCCTTGTATATATGTTATAATATACCATAAAAAAAGTTAAAAATAAAAAAAATTAACTCAAACTGGATGAAAGGTGTAAATTTAAGAATTAAACTATAAAATGCTTATAAGAAAAAATAAGGAAAAATCTTCATGACTTCGGATTTGACATTAATTTTTTTCCCTTAAACTTTTTATTTTGAAATAACTCAAACTTAGAGGACAATTGTAAAAATAATAGAAAATCCATTCAGAAAACTCAAACATACCCCACCTCCATATACCCAGATTCATCAATTTTAACATTTGGCACATTTGCTGTATCATTCTATCAATCCATCCATCTTTTTATTTATCAATATTCTGAACACTTGAGGGTAAGTTGTATACATCATGGCCTTGAACACAAAATACTTCCATATACATTTCCTAAGAATAAGGATATTCGCTTATGTAACTACCTTAAGTACAGTTATCAAGGTCAAGAAATTTAATATTGGTATAAAACTTACAATCTATATTACATTTTTTTTTCATAGGTCCCAATAATGTCCTTTGGGGCCTTTCCCCTCCATTATTAGATCCAGCCCAGGATCAGGTATTGTATTTAATTGTCATTGTCTCTTTAGTTGCTCTTTAAAGAAAAAGTGGAAACATACAAGAAACATAAACTTTTCCCTTTCACCCACTCCCAAGCATACCATTCAGTGGTGGTAATTACATCCACAAGGTTGTGCTCCCCTCACCACCACCTATTACCAGAACTTTGCCATCACTCCAAACAGAAACCCTGTACCCATTATGCATTAACTTCCCATTCTGTCTCCTTCCCCCATCCCAACTAACCTGTACTCTACTTCCTGTCTCTAAGCACTTGCATACTTTAGCTATTTTATGTAAGTGGAATCATACAATATCTGTTCAAACTTTTGTGTCGTGTCTGGCTTATTTCACTCAACATGATGTCTTCATGGTTCATCCATGAAGTCACATGTATCAGAACTTACTCCTTTTTAAGACTGAGTAATACTGCATTCTATGTATATAGCACATATTTTTATTCATTGATCTGTTGATGGACCTTTGGCTATTGCGAATAATGTTCAATTATTCACAATAACCACCTTCTGGCTATTGTGAATAGTATTCAATGAACATTGGTATAAAAATATCTGTTCAAGTTCCTGCTTTCAATTATTTTGGGTATATACCTAGTAGTAGGATTGCCAGGTCATATGGTAGTTCTATAATTTTTTGAGGAACTGTTTTTAAGGAACTTCCAAATTGTTTTATACAACGGCTGCATCATTTTACATCCCCACTAACAATATACAAGGGTTCCTGTTCTCTGCAATTTCGTCAGCACTTATTTTCTGATTTTTTAAATGGCCATTCTAGAGGTTATGAGGTGGTATCTCATTGTGGTTTTAATTTGAATTCCCCTAATGGCTAATGATGTTGAAAATCTTTTCATGTACTTAATAGCCATACCTTCTTTGGCAAAATGTCTAATCAAGTTCTTCATCTATTTTTAAAGTGACTTATCTTTTTTTTGTTGGCAATGGTTTTTTAAATATGACACCAACAGCACAGGCAACAAAAGAAAAAATAAATAAATAGTACTTCATTGAAATTAAAAATGTTTGTACATCAAAGGACACTATCACAAAAATGAAAAGATAATTAACAGAATGGGAGAATACACTTGCAAATCATGCATCTAATTAGGGATGACTATTCAGACCATATAGAGAAGTCCTGCAACTCAACAACAGAAACAGGTGATGCAAACTTGGACACTCCCCTCACCTAAAAATTGTCCCATTTCCTCAGTTGAAAAATAGGAAAATCACTTGGAAGCTGTGGTTTTCAAACTCTTCAAAGTTGAAGAGCTGTTTGTGGAAGCCTTACTCTGTTGCTATCCTCCCCTTAAGAGATGACTCTTGAGTACTAGCATTTGGAAACTTTGAGCTAGAAAACCTTTAAGTTTCCAGCCAGCTCCATCATTTCTAAGATTCTTTGAACAGCTTGATGCCCACAGACTCAGCATCCTTGGGTGCTTTCCTTAACCTGTTTGAACCTGTTTCTTCTCGTGAAACAACGTGGATAGGTTAGTGAATCTTTAAGCTCCCCTCAAACCCTAACATGTTTGGATGAAAACATGCATCTTGATCTTATTACTCATAAATAGGAATGAAGTGAGCCATGACCCATGCATTTTCTTTATTTGGTGTCAGAATAGGAGTTTAAATGTTTTTAAGAAAAAAGCCAAAAAAACTTTGAACCTTTTACTTTTTCCTTTAAAATGCACCCCTACCCCAATTAAAGTAGCAGTGTTGGGTTTTTGTATGTGTGCGTGAAAATTGGAAATACAGTATATTATAAGGTCATAGTTATCACATCACACACACTCAGATATATTTATATATAATATATATAATTTATATATAATATATATTTTTATTATATATAAATTGGAATCAGTCTGCATGTATGGGTGTATAACATTTTGTCCCAATAAATAATTAAATATTCTTCTGTGGCACATTTTAAATGTTTCTTTGATTTCCAGCATGTGGACATATCAAAATTTACTTCAAGCAATTTTCTATTTCTTTATTGTTGAAAGTACTATTGCACTGAGAAGCTTTTTCAAATACCCTGTTCATATCTCTGATTGTTTCCTTATGATAAAGGATACATTCTTAGAATTGAAATTATGGGCAAAACTATCATTTTCCTTTTAATCTGGAGTTTCCATCATTGTTTAGACAAGGTTTCCCAATTTAGGAAACCAAGAAGGACAATGTCTCAGAAGGATACACATTATATCGGGTTCACTAAGCCTAAGAACCTAGACTTCCACTACAAAAACAATCAGTCGTGAAAATACTTTTATTTAGAAAATCTATGTTAAATGTGTGCCCAGTACCTAACAATACAAATTCAAAATACAACAAACAAAAACTGCTGGATATACAAGGGAATGGACTGGCAAGCCCATTCCTTAATACATACTTTATAGAATGAACATTTCCACACATGCTCGAGGGACATGTACACGGAGAGTCATCACAACATCGTGTAAAATTGAACAACTAGAAACACCCCAAACATCCTTCAAGAAAGGAATGGCTAAACAAATTAAGATATGGTTATTCTACAGAATATTATGTAGCAGTTCAAAGTAATTGGCTCCATCTTTTGTAATAAAATGAATGGCTATCCATATCCATTTTATTGAGTGAAAAAAGCACGTTACAATAACAAAAATCATACCATCTACTTATAAAAATACCTAAAGAAATACAATAGTTTCAATGACTATGGACATATATGTAAAAGCAAAAGATAAAATAAAAGGGGTAGGGTGTATGGATGGCTCAATGGTAGAATGCTTACCTGCCATGTGGGAGACCCGGGTTCAATTCTTGGCTCATACACCCACCCCTACCCCCCCAAAAAAACCATAGAGGAATGGAGAGAAAAGTCAAGATTGGGGTGAAGGAGTAAGGAAAGGTATTTTACCTTTTCCTGTAATGTGTTGATTGTTTAAAAGGTGAATGTATATGGATATTATTTGTGTAAATGAAGCTAATATTAAAAATACTAGCTTTGGTGAGTCCTTGTGTTTAAGGTAGGCAAGTGGGAGAAGGAAGAAGGGCCAGAAATGAGAGCTTGTGAGAAGCAGAGGCAGGGAACACAGATCCTTGAAGGCCATGCCAAATTTTGTTCTTAACAGAAAACAAAATATTAGAACTCAAGTTTTAAAAAGAACTTATCTTCCCACAAAAAAATAGCAGGACTTTCATACATCTCTCTAAGAAACTACAAAATCTAGCAGACTGAGTACAAGAAAGACTACAGTGGGATCAGAATGGCACAACTGACAAACTTTAATTGGTATTTATACTCAGTAGAAACGACATGTCCTTTTCAAACACACATGAAACATTCACAAAAATGAAAAAAATTTTAAGAGTTCAAAGAAAGCAGAAGTAATACGGTCTATAGTCTCTGACCACAATGCAATGAAGTTAAAAATTTACAATGAAAAATGACTAAATCAAAAACACCACAACAAGAACTATCCACATACACATGGCTTTTGCAACACATGGCATTGGGGCAATTGGGCAGATGTCTAGAAAAAAAAAAATAGAAATGGATCCTTAATAAACTTCTTACATCAAAATAAATTCCAGATCAATAAAAAAATTCAAATCTTAAAAATTAGATACTAGGAAAAGAAATATGAGGATCTTTAAGAATAATCTTGCAGTGTTGGAAACATTTCTAAGTATAACGCAAAACCTGGAAGCCATTAAAGAAAAGACTGATACATTTCCTTAAATAATAACTAGCATATTCTATGAAACTGCCTGAAACAAAGTAAAAAGTAATAATAAATAAACCTCATACTAGAGGAAGAATGAAGAAAGGGCAAAATTTCTTAAAATAGAGCTCTTATAGGTCAGATGCAAAAGAGAGAGAGAGCAAGAGAGCAAGCAGTAATGCATAAGTAGGTAAGGAACATACCCAGACAATTCAGAGAAAAGGAAGTACCAATGGCCTCACTATTTTTAACCAATGGCTTTTAAACATATGAAGAGAAGTTTAAGCCCTTTGAAATAAGAAAAAAAGCAAATTAAAATTACAACGTAAAACCATTTTTCAACTACCAAACTGGCAAAGCACACAAAAATGTAATACACAGTGTTGTAAAATGGTGGAAATAAAAACTAGGAGTTGGATAATTTGACAATACTGTCAAAATATTAAATGCACAGATCCTTTGACCCCGCCGCTTACCCTCCAGTAGGTTTTCCTACATTAGCTTAAACATAAATATACTCAAAAATAGGCACAAGGCTACTCCTTGCAGCATTGCCTGGAGTAACAAAAGAACAGATACAACATAACTTTACTAGTTTAAAAAGTTGAATAAGCTATTAACATATTCAGTGGAATTCTATCCAGCTGTTTAAAAGAATGGGAAGAGGGAACGGCTAACGGCCCCGCAGTGCCACATGCCCAGGTCCTGCTGTGACTACTGCCACGCACAGCTCACCCCTGACTCCCCCTCTGTGAGAAAGACACACTGCAGTGGTAGGAAACACAGAGACTGTGGTCAGGAATGGAGGGAAGAGCAGGCTCAGCAACTGATGACAAAACAACGGCTGCATTTCCCCAAGGACCGATATCTCCTATCCCATGTTCTGCTCCTCCTCCTGCAGGGGCGATGAGCCACCCCCTCCCCCCACCCCACCCCCATCTCCCCAGGCCTCCTTGCCCTGGGATGATGCCCATGATGGGCCCGCCTCCTCCTGGGGTGATGCCAGGGGGACCTGCTCCTGGTATGGGGCGCCCTGTGGAGATGCCTGGACCCCCTGATGAGAACTCCTGCCCATCCCATAACGGGGCCCACTCGGCCAGGAATGACCCCACCAGACAGGTGAGAGAGAGAGCCTCTCTGAAGCAGTTCTGTCACCAGGAGATAGGGTGCTGTGACTTTGGGTGCTTATTCTAAGAGCGTGACAAGGAAGACTTGACCCCCTTCCAATCAAAGAGAGCATAGTTTTGGAGAGGAGAAGTGGAGCAAAAAGAAAGGCAATTTTCACGTGTATTATGAAATGTGAAAATAAAGTCGTCAGCTCATAAAAAAAACAACAAAAAAAAACAGGAAGAGGAACATGGCTGGATAGTGGTTATCTTCACAGTGTATTCTTTAGTGCTGTGTCAATGTGTGTATTCAACAACAAGCTCTCTGAAAAATACCAGGAAGCGCCTCAGTGGTTGGCTCAGGAGGGAGGAGTCGAGGCCTGGAGTCAGACCTGGAAGCCAGACTTGCTCATCACTCTATACCCTTTGGGGCAAACAGATCTGTACAGTTTTAAAGGTTTACGCTTCACTTATTCTCAATGTACACATACCTATATGAAAATTTCTATTTAAAGACCCACATGTATTCATATCCTGGACAGAATCTAAACTAGTTCCAGCCCTATTTAGTACTATCAAAATTTAAAATCATTCTAACTACTGTTAAAATGTCATTTTAAAATGAAATGAACTTAAGAATCAAATGAAAGCAGAACCTTCTTTTCTCTCTCCACAGTTATTTTTTCTGCTTAGTGTATTCATTATGGAAAAGACAGGACAGATAAAGAGGAAAATAAAAAATTATCTATAATTCTACCATTCCAAAATAAATATCTAATATTTTTACTACCTTCCCGACCAAACATTTTATGCATGGAACCTTCCCTTCATAATTAAATACACCATATTTCAGTGATATAAATGGATTTCTCCGCTAATAATATTATAAGTACATCTTGAAGTTTTTATTTTCTCTTCTTTAACATGGTTTTTAAATCTGTAAAGCAGTTAATCATGTGAATGGATCATAACTTAGGTAACTAGTCCTGGTTTAAGATGATCTTAGAATATAAATCTGTGTGCACACCTCTAATTATTTTCTTAGAATGATTTCCTAGAAGTAGTATTACTGGGTCAAAAAGAATGAACCATTTTAAGGCTCTTGTTATATATTCAATCGTATTTTCTAACGGTCTATAATTAAAAACATGATCTAACCCAAACCCAGGATGGCATGAGTTTCAATATAACGTGACTAAAGTTCAGCTCTTGTCCTCTGTAGCTGGCTTATTTTACTCACTTTATTATCTTTGCAATAATGCGATGGCGCTTTTTACATGATTTTTACATCATAACATAACTGACACTTGTACGGCAAAAGCTAAAGAGGCTTCTTTTTTGGCCCAGGTTTTCTAGGTAGCACACGATTGAATTATATATTTGAATGCGGTTAAAAAGGGAGATTTTAGATTGTATATATGTTATTTGAAAAAAAAACATAAGACTGTACAAAACAAACAGTGAACCCTGTTGTAAATGATGGACTATAGCTAATAGTACAACTACAAAAATGTATTTTCATGAATTCTAACAAATGTAGCACAAAATGCAAGGCATTAATAATAGGATGGTAGATGGGACCTCTACATAAAATAATAAATAATTATGTATTTTTAATAATAGGGTGGTAGATGGGACCTCTAAATAAAATAATAAAAAATTATACACGATTTTTATGTAAAACTATGCCTCCAATAATAAATAAAAGAAAGAATAACACTTGCTTTTACCTTTTAAAAAGTTATGTATATTTAATCTTTAAAGAAGTATGATTATGTGCCTTCCTTCTATAAATTCCTTCAATGGCTCCCAATTGCAAATAGGATCACATCTAAGTCTTCAGATATTCCACTATTTAATGTCTCTCTTTTTGTCACGTTAAGGTCATCATCTCTCTGATCAGAGTCTAGTGCTCTAAAACACCCCTCTACACTGGAGAGCGAAGCAGCTGACCAGCACACTTGTAGGTCATACAGCTCATGGGCTAAAACCCTTGTTAGCTCAATATTTTTAAAATAACATTCATTGATGTATTTTTTTTCCTGATCTTAAAAATAGTAAAAGTTACACATTCCTTAGACAAAGTGCAGAAAAGTATGAAGAAGAAAGTAAAAATTACTTAACTTGCCATTCAGAAGTCAGTCTTTGGTGTCCTTATTCCCCAATTTTATTCACATATTATTTTAAGCACAAATATATACATCTAAAATCTCTATATAAATATATATAACATATAAAATTTTAAAATATATAACTATATCAATTTGAGTATTTTGCCATATAATACACAAATGTAGTCAAATAAAAATAATAAAATAAAGAATGATAAATAATTAATTAAAATAAGTGATATTTAATTAAAATAAATTATGGTATTTATTATTTAATAATAAATAATAGTAAATCTATATAAATATATTTTATTATATAGTCTATATTCAAGTGTATTTATATTTTATATATTTATGCTCAGAGATATTTAGATGTAAATAATAAATGTTTACATTATATGATAAAATTTATAACATAAATATCCATACAAACATAAAAATATTTTTCCTGTCTCATTTTACTGTGTCAATGGAAAAATTGCTACTCATGTCCCCATTTTACATTTGTGAAAATGTACAGCTTAGGAGCAAGTTCAGAAAAGTACCCAAGCTAATAAGTGGGACGGTCAAGGCCCAGATTTATACATGTCACTTAAAGGGTTCAATGGCAGCCCCTGTAAAGATTTAGCTTATATTCTAAATGAGTCAGGAGCCATTGAAGGAATTTAAGGAAGATACAATCATAATATTTTTGAAGATTACAATTATATAATTTTTAAAAACCATAAACAAACAAAAAGCCAAGCAGTAGTTCTCTACAAATCCATTATGGCAGAGAGAGAGTCAGAATCTTACAATCCAAGTCAGAAAGTATTGAAGTCTGGATTAAAATCTCCTCATCTCATTCCAGAGTCCCAACTCTACTACTGTTTTACGAGACAATTTTTATATTTTTCATACGCCACAATTGAACCGCAAATAAATCTCACTTCTTACAAACAATCACCCCATCAGCAGCATTCTAGCTCTTTAGGGATAAGGACAACTAGGTCAAGGCTGAAAAAAGCACGCGGTCATTTTCTGAGAGAAAAAAAATCATATCTCGTTCCCAGCTTGAGAGCAACGGAAAGTCACTCTCAGGCCCCAAGCCCAAGCAATGGTGTTGCTGCTCCCTTCAATCCCAAAGCTCCCTCACATGGTGGGCACCCCAGAACTTGACAGGTATGCACTCTGCTCACAGACACGGCTCCCAGCAGGCACCCCCAGCCAGGGCTGTCTCACAACCCCATGAAGGTGTTCAAACCTTAACAAAACGTACAGAGAACTCCATAGTTTTCGATAACATTCACAACTGCCCCTGCAAAGGGTGATCTCAGGTCTCTGCTTTTGTGGGTCTGTTTCCCATTACATGGTTCTCTGCACTGTTATGAATCTTTTTTTATTTCTTAAAGAATAAGTAAACAATTGAATTACTGGGACCATGTGCGCCTGTGTGTGTGTGTATGTGTTTATGTGTGCGTTGGTGGGTGTGAGGGCATCTGCAGTAGCAAAGTCTGTTGCTGATCGTCCGTCAGCAGCCTAGAAAATTCTAGAATCCAAGGCCTTCCTCCCAAAAGGTCCAGTTGGTCTTACCTAAGAGTCAAATCCTGGGTCCTCACAATGTCTGCCTCTTGCTCACGGGTCTCTCCCCCACTGCGTCTGAGATGAAAGGAAAAGTCAAATGAGAGAAGTGAGGGCCCAGCCCACCACACTTCCTGTTTGACAAAACCTCCTGAGTCACAGAGCCTGGGTGACGAGGGCTGGCCTCCCAGCAGCCTGAGTGGCAGCACCTTTCTCTACACCTGCCAAAGAGGTTTGCAATTCAGGGGACAGAGTCCTGGACGGGTCCTGGTCTCCTGAGATTCAATGGAGCCTTTGGACGGCTCCTTTAATCTTTGGGATTTCATTTTCATCTTCTAAAACAAAAAAGTGGGACCAGATGGTTACCAAAAATACTTTCTTTTCATATTTTAGGATCTTACAGATTTTTCTGGGTTCATCATTGAGACAGTCATTTTTTTAATCGATAAATATTTATTGAGCACTTCTGATTTCGCTTTGGGGTACAACACTGAACAAAACACACACAAACCCCTGCCCACATACTGGGAGTCAGGTAGATGTTTTCTGATGTTAAAGGTAGAAAAAAAAGTTAAAACATCTCTCTTCTTTGAAACCGCTGTTTGTCTTCTTCCACATGGAATATAAACTTTCAAAAGGCAGGGACCCATCTTATAGGTGAGATGATTAAATGAGGTATCTGAAAGTTCCTCTTCACCTGTAGAGGGCTAGGTAAAGGTGATATAGTGGCACCAATCCCCTCAGCTAGCACTTGAGTCTGTCAGCTAGATTCCGAGGAAGGACACAGCAACAGAGCAAAAATCTGTTAGAGGCCAACTCAACACCAGGAAGTGTTTCCCGGATCTTCCTTGATGCTTTCCCAGCATCCTGAACAGACTCCATCCTAGCATTTATCCCACTGCTTTGTGACTATTTCCTGGCTTAGGCTGTGAGCTTCCAAAAGGGCAGGGACTACATCTTCCATGTGTCCCATGGATCTGCCACATCTAAAACAAAGGAAGCAGCAACATTCAGAACGGAAAAAGATTCTCTACAAATCACTGAGGAAAAGAAATTCTGCAAAAGGGCAATGGATATGAACAGAGTTCCCTGATGGGGCAACTCAAATAGCTGAAGTGGATGAAGTAATGCTCAAACTCATCGGTACATTGGAAAATTCAAAATAAAGCAATGAGATGCCCGCAGTATAACCAGCAGATTGGCAAACATTTGCAAGTTGGATCAGGCCAAGGATTGGTGGGAACGTGGGGAAATGGAAGCTTCATGAGGGCAAGCTGGTATACTTGGTCTGATCAAATAGTCACAGGCACCACAACCCGGCACTCCTCCTCCTGACCCACTTCCCTCAGTGTGGCTCTATATGTGGCAGATTATAAGACCTTGAATGAAATGTAGACTACTGGTGAGAGTCAGAGAGAAGCCATGGGAGACCTGGGGCGCTGGCAGACCCAGAAGTGTCCCCAGTGGTTCCCGGGAAAGAAAGAACGTAGTTTACCTGCTAGTTTCCTGCTGAGGGCCACTTCTGACCAGGCTCTCACCTGCTCCCATTTCCCACTTCCTTCTTAGGCATGTCCTCCTATAGGATTCGTGGGGACTGTACATCTCACAATACCATGAAGCAGTTAGAAACTGGGAGCTGGCAAACTAGAACTTAGTGCAGGGTGAAAAAGTAAGAAACTGAGTGAGTACAGTACAATGTTTGCAGTGGTTAGATTCAGGTGTCAACTTGGCCAGGTGATGTGCCCTGTTATTCTGTTTCTGTTGACTTAAATCATCAGTATGTGAAACTCATCTATGGCTGATTACATGTGTGGGTGGCTAAAGGGAGTGCCTTCCACACGGTGTGAGGTTTAATTTAATGAGCTGAACTTAAAAGAGAGAGGTCAGAAGAGAGCTCAGCAGCTCAGTACACCTCATCTCAGCACTCACAGCCCACACGTCCGGAGATGTAGAAGGGAATTGCCTCAGGAAAAACCCACAAGCCAGGAGAGAAGGCCGGCAGATGTCGCCGTGTGCTTTCCCATGGAAAAGAGAACCTCAGATGAAAGTTAGCTATCTTTCCTCTGAGGAACTACAAATTTTTAATTAAATACATCTCTTTATTAAAAGCCGATCCATCTCTGGTGTGTTGCATTATAGAAGCTTCAGTAGACTAAAACAAACATATAGTAATACTAATACGTAATAATAACTGCTAACACAGTGCCTAGCGTGCCTGCCACATTTGTAAGTGATTTACACATATTGGCTCTTATAAATCTCACAACCACCTCATGAGCTATAGCTCATCGCATTTAGTAACGAGGAAATAGAGACGCAGAAATTACTTACTTGGCCCTGGGTCACACCGTTAAAAGAAATAGACTAACAGTCCATTTTGCAAAGATAAAGAAAAATTGGGAGATATATCACTAACATTAGAGAGGTCCCTTTTGGGAGCAAGTGAGGGGGATGGGAAGTGGGGTGGGGAGAGGAAAGAAGTACGCAAAATGTAGGAGGGGAGAAGTGGGTAGTGAGTCTTAGGGACCCGGGGCCACAAAGCGCCACACGGAAGAGGGTGATTAGCTCAACCCTCTGTCCCGGGCCACAGCGTGTGTGATGGTGGTGGGGGGGGGCGGGTAATAAGTAGATAGACAAAGTCATCCAAAATCTCCAAAACGTGGCAGCAGGACAGAGATTGTGTACCTCTATCTGTGGCAGACATGAGATCTTGAGAACAAAATGTAGCAGAGGAATCGGGGGTTTCCCAGAATGAAAAAGCAGGCTGGTGGATCAGCGATAGGCCGTGGGAGAACAAGAAGGGCCCGCAGCAGCCCCCGAGCTAGTGAGCCTTGGAAAGAAAACACTCGGCGTCCCTGCAGGTTTCCCGCTGAGGGACCACCTTTGACCAGGCACTCACCTGCTCCCATTTCCAAGCACAGTCACAGTCACCAGTTCCCCAGTGACAGGGTCGCCTGAACTGCCTAATTCCACATGCTCAAAATTCCCAATGCTTGTCCACAGGACTATAGAAAATCCCCTAAAACCAGGCGAGGAAGAGGAAAAGCCTGCAAGAAGAGGTTTGCTTTCACTTTCGATCATTCCACTCACCCCCGCCTTCCTCGGAGGACGCACTTCCTGGTTATATGTTAGGCAGTCTTCCAACGAGAACTCTGCAGAGAACTCAACACAGTTTAAAAAAGAATCAGGAAAAAATCAACAAATTCAGACAGCAGAGTTCTTAAATTCTCCGTATTAAACACTTACTTAGATACCATTTGCTCAAATGTCAAAAACTGTGAATGTTCTCAAAATATCATGTAGAAAGTTTTACAAATTATCTGCTCTGTGGCTTTAATTTTAAATTGTTTTATGAAACTTCCTGCACAAACAGGTTTTACAATAATTTTATGGATACTTTATTTAAATGTGCCTATGGTTACACTAAGATATCCATTTTTGGTGGTTCTAAGTGTACTGTTTGTTTTCTTAAATAAAAACAAAAAAAAAGAAAGGCAAAAAAAAAAAAAATCAGAGGAGACAAACGAAGGGAAACCTGTAAAATCATTATCTTCCAGCAGAAAGACAGCATCTCATCATCACCAAGCATGGGAGAAAATTCCTCAACAGAAAAAACAACAGCGTAAACTTTATTTTGAAACAGCAGAAAGAAACAACTCACCGTAAAGTGAAATGTTCAATGTTCAATCGAACTATTCAGAAGAGGGAGATGGCAGACAATTATTAATTTGCAAACAAACAAAAAAAAAGCCAGGAAGCTGGAAGTTGCTCTATTGAAAAGCATGACACTGACAACTTTTAGTATTAATAACCCCCGTAATTTTCAAAGACAGGCTTGAGCCTGTGGCAAGTAAAATGCCCTTCTCTCTTGAAAGGGGTTAGGGAAGGAATTTTCCCTCTGTGCTCTGATCCAAATCTCAGCACCGAAGCCACAGACTAGGCCCCTCCAGCCCCTTCAGTTTTATCTTAAGTCAAAGCAGCCTCAGGCTGAAAAGTGGAGAGAGTTTACACAATAAAGGGAAGGTCTGGTCCAACCCTTAGGGGCAACAACCCTTTAGTTCCCATTCCTGGCTGTGCCCTTGGGATCAACAGTGACCAGCACTTTTCCAGCACAGAGCTGGGAATGATGGTAATACTGAGGTCGGTCCCCCAGGGCCCTAAACCCCAGGCCCTCCTCTGCTTTTTTCAACCTCCACTCTCCCACTCTCTGCCTGTTTCCTGTTTCAATTTTTAAAGGGGTTTCTGCCTTTTCTGTTTTCATGTTTTATATATTTTAACCAGAACACCGATATTCTTACAATAACTATATGTTGCACACTTTACATGAATTATCTCTAATTGTCACAGCAATACTGGGGATTGCTCTCCCATGTTATGGATGGGAAAACTGAGGCTCAAATAGTCACCTGGATTCAACTCAGTCCTACTGAGTTGGGCTAAAGACAAGGATTTTTCTGCTGTAACAAGCTCCCCTACCCCCAGTCCCACCCACCCCAACACTTAGGATTTGAAAAGAACCATGTGGACGGAGGAGCAACAAATCTAAGTAAAGACAGAGTAATGTAGGAAAAAAGGTCAGAAATTACTGGTTCTCTGTCACCTGAGAAAAAGAAGTTGGTTTAATAATGACAGGAGCTAACATTGATCAAACTGTGTGCCAGACATACCTAAACAGTTCTTTTGCAACTACCAAACAATTCTCAGAGGTGCGTAATATTTTTATTTCCATTTTATAGCTGAAGAAACTGAGGTTTAGAGAGGTTGAAACCCTTGGCCAAGCTCATTCAGCTAGTGAGTGACAGAATGAAGTCTGCCAAACATGAACCTGACTCTCAACCTTATTGATCTCAGAATATAATATAGAGGATTTTAAAACACGGAGCACTGGAGCTCCCACATGAGCGGAGCTATGGGAGATAAGCAGGTTGAGCAATTAGAATAGTGCCTGGACTTGCAGAGTTCTCAATAATTATCCACTACTATAGTTATTTTAGCTAGAAGGTGGGTGCTAGTTATTCGGGATATTGCACAGATGAGGAAAGGAAATTCAAAACGTCACTCAGCTGTCGAGAGGCAGGGCCAGGACCTGACCCCAGGAGCTTCCCACCACAGGTCACCTGTTGAGCCCTGTGCACTTCTTCTGCCTCCCAGCAGGCAGAGCCTGGCAGAACTGGCCGAGCTGCTGGAGGCATCTGGGGACAGTGCGGAGGAGACTTACATAGAAATCTCAGATATGAGATTTCATTTTAAAAGATACATCTGAAACATTATCACCAGAGATACTGCAATGATCACCAGTGCTAGTGTTCCTTGGTTTGTTTTGAATGCATTATAAGGCCCTTGCCCCACAGGAAAGTTAAGCTTTCTTAAAGGGCCCCTATTAAGTCCCGGTTACTTCCTTGAGCACCAACTGTAGATCTTTAAGAGAAGCTGTTATTCGGAGTGAATGAGTTTTCTACTGTGGGGAGTGGCAGCCGCGCGCGCTCCAGCCCCTTTTCCTTCCTGGGTTTCTCTCGGCTCCCGCGGGTCCCCGGGCACCCGGGGGCTCCGCCGCCAGCAGCTTCCCCTGCGCCTCGCCGCGCCGGCCGCTGCCTCTCCCTACTGGGCCCGGGACGGCGCCGCCGCCTGCAGCCTCCCTGCACCTCGCCGCCTCTCCCCCCTCGGCCCGGGACCCGGCCGCCGCCTGCAGCCTCCCTGCGCCTCGCCGCCTCTCCCCCCTCGGCCCGGGACCCGGCCGCCGCCTGCAGCCTCCCTGCGCCT
>PVIY010026026.1:0-17830 GCA_004026745.1 Myrmecophaga tridactyla | reverse complement strand
CAGCGTTGCAAATATAACCCTGACTTCAGTTTCAAATTTTCTCAAACTACCTCAGCTGAAAAAACTTGAGCTCAGTGACAGGAGAATCTTGGGAGATCTGCACATGGTAGCGGAAAAACGTCCGAATCTCACACGTCTGGACGTAAGCGGAAATAGACAGAAGCTGTCAGCACCTTGGGAGCTTTGACAAAGCGGGGCTGGCTGAGGCGCCGGGGCCTGTGGCTGGAGGTCCCCGGCCCCAAGGGCTGCGCGGGAGCCTCAGGCCCGGCTCGCTGACCTACCCCGACGGCCGCGACCGGAGGGCCCGGAGCCCCGACTCGGATGCCCAGGTGGACGGTGTGGCCGAGGACGAGGATGGCGAGGACGAAGAGTTTGACGATGGAGAGGATGAAGATGTAGAAGGGGAAGAAGATGAAGTCAGCGGAGGGGAGGAGGAAGATTCTGGACACGATGGAGAAGTCGATTTAGGCGAAGGGGGTGAGGATGAAGATGAAGACGAAGAGGAGGAAGAAGCGGGAAAGGTGAAAAGACGTAGAGAGAAACAGATGATGAAGGAGAATATTATTAAGACTTCAAATAACCTGCAAAAAAAGAAACTTCAATATTGGTTGCACTGCTCTTTTGGATTTGGTAGCTGTTTTTTTTTTTTTTTTTAAAGGTAGCTGTGATACAAACCCAAGAAAACCCACCCACTTAAAGAGCCTAAGAATAGTTCCTATGGCATTCCCCCTTCCTCAGTCCATCTTAGAAATCTACTACCAAGCTTAGGGGGTCTCACCCCAATAAAATTGTAAGCGTTGTGAGGTTTTCATGTGAGCCTTGCTGTAGCATGGCTAGCTGTGACAGGTGATTCCTAACCAGTTACACTGGTTACACTGAGTGTGTAACAGCACTTTTACTTTCTGTACAACAAAGAAGATTTGTAAATAAAATCTTAACTTTTGGGTCTGTTAAAAATTTTTCCTCCTGTGGAGATAAGCCATGAAGAATACCAAACAACAGTGGAAAACAAACAACTGAGGGGGAAGTTGACTACCTCTGCCTAGGAAAAAACAGACCATTTCTAACAATAACGAGGAAATAAACGTGTAATGAAAGATCTGTACAAAATGCTTTAGAATAATGTCATCCAAGTGTATGTGTGCATAGAATTGGAAACATCTGAAAACCCTGACACTACCGAACTGTTGCTACTTCAGATTCTTAACTTCTGCCTTATAGTTTACTATTCAGAAGGCCCAACTGGGAAGCTTCATTCAAAATGCCAGAGTTTAACTAAACTTTTCATGTAGCATAGTATCCAAGTGAAGATCCACCCACAGTAGTATGTGAATTATTTAAATCTACCCATAATCTATATTTGTTTTATTTTTAGGTATAAAGAATATGTCTTTAGTAACCATTATTCTATTTAATTTTTAAGTTTTAAAAAATAATAAAATAAAATAAATACTGACAATGAAACAAAAACCCCAATATTCATCTTGCTTTCTTAAGCTGTATATAGCCAAACTAAGGGCCAGGCTGGTCCTTTCCCCTGTTTCACACTCTGGCCTCCTGCCATTGGCCCTGCCTCCTGCCCTAGACTATTCCTCCAAAGAGTGGTGAGGGAAGGGAAAAGAGTGCAAAAACAGAATGGCTAATGACTACACTAACCATCTCGACTTGCATATTATCCAAAGGAGGACTGAGTCAACTGGGAATCCAATGAATTAATTCCAGCTTGACGTACCCACGATCCCTTGAGTGCCCAGGACATTTCCGCAGCTACAGCAATGGCAAGTCTCCCAGAAAAGAAACAATTGAAGCTAGTTACAGAAAAATCCACTGGCAAGCATCCTACCTCTGTGGTATCTGAACTGGCTGGCCATCTCCAAAGACACTCCCGTTAGCAAACATCCTGGCTCTGTAGTGTCTGAACTTGCTTGTATAAAACTGATTGGAGGGGGCAGGCCACGGTAGCTCAGGAAGCAGAGTTCTTGCCTGTCATGCCAGAGACCCGGGCTCAATTCCCGGTACCTGCCCATGCAGAAGGAAAGAAAAAAAAAAAACTGTTTGGAGGGAGTGTCTCAAACATGTATAAAACAAAGTTTATATCAGCTATAATTTTAAGGGCTTTGTTTGTTGAAATGATTAGACAATCGTAGGGATATAAAGAAGTTTACAATCACTGACCTCAAATGTAAACTCTGCAACTTTTGATAGCCAACACTCACATCTCTACTTTCCTAAAAGAAGCTACTTAGCCAAGAGCCCATACCACTGATCAAGAAAGGAGGAGACTGAGATAATTGTTAGGTTATGATCACAATAATCATGTTACTGTTGTAGCTTTTCCAGTATTTTCTTGATGGTCTCAATATAGAGATGGTGAATATCCTCCCTGTTTTTGCTTCACTACATTCCCATACCTAAGAAATGGGGTACCTCAAACCCTAAGGACAAGCACCAAGAATCACTTTTTCTCCACTGAAAGCTATTCAGAAGCTTAAGCCAAATAGATATTATAATAGATATTCAAAAAAAAATTCTTAAAGATGTCTCTAACAGTTCATTCATTACTAAGCAAACATTGATTAGTGCCTAGGATATGTTTATAGTTTCATAAAATGAAAATAAAATGTCCTAAAATAAATAAATATCAAAGAAGTTAGGTTATAAAATTAACTTTCCTTTGTAGCTTACAAAACTAAGATTACGCTTCTGGTTTCTGAATGAGTCACCCCATGTGTGACTTGACTTGCTGAGAATCATCCAGATCTGGCACAAATCATTTTGAAGGGACCTTGCCCAGGAGAGCTGCCTGCCAGAGCCCTAAAACTGTGGGTTCATCCGAAAGCCTTGGCGCTCAGGTGTGATGGGTTAGAATTCTGTTTTGACTCTCAAATTCTGTTGGCAGCAACACGTTAAGTGTGCTTGAGTTGCCCCTTGGAAGTGCCAAAGAGATCCAAAGCTGAGCAGAAAGTCTTTTGGCTCTTTACCTCTCCTTCTCATGGCCCAGCTCTGAGGGAGCCAGAGTGAATGCAGGATGAAAGACAAAAAGAAAAAAATCTCCTTGACTGCAGGACCCCTGGCTGGGATTCATCCCTTAACTAGGGATGAGGAGTTTGACTTGCGGGTAAGACAGATTTTTAAAATGCCTGAAACAGATTGTTAATGACTGAAGATGAGGTATAATTATCTAAATAGCATCCTTCTTATAAACAAAGCACGGCTGAAAGCTGTGATCTGCCTGATGTCTAATCGGGGCTATCACAGAAGATTTGTGAAATCATTATGGAAAGTGGTGATGCGAGAAAAATAAAGGCACTTTCTGTTGGTGGCCAGGGAAGTTCAGCCCAATGAATAAACACTAGTTCTTTCCTTGCTTTTTTTTTTGCACCTCTTAGTCTATCACCTTGGTTTTCTAGAAGCCTGCCCTGCACCTTTCCACTCTCCAGCCATATTCCCAGGCTCTGAGCTACCTCTCTTGTGGTGTCTAGACCTCTCCTCAGGTTTGTTTGTTTGTTTATTTGTTTGTTTTGGGGGTGGTGGTGCATGGTCTGGGAATCGAACCCAGGTCTCCCACATGGAAGGCGAACATTCTACCACTGTGCACCCCTCTCTTTGGGTTTTAATATCCATTTCTTATTTCCCCTTCAGGGCAATCTAGTGGCCTCTGTCTCTCACTAACTTTCCTACAAATCCCTGTAAGGGTTCTTATAGGTTCTCAGACACATGATGCCACTCATTCTCCAGGTCAACCACGAATTTCTCTGTTTAGTCCTTGACTCGTTTTTCCAGTTCATTCCCATTACCCTCATGGTCTCATTTGGTGAGAGGAAACCCTGACAGTATCACGACTTGGAATTCTTTTCCTCAGGTACGTGGACATCTCCTTACAGGGAAGTTGGGTCCAAAAGGAGATGCCTGGACCCGGCGCTCCTCACAGACCACCTCTACCTGGAGCTGCCCCCATTTTGGGTCTGTCTGGTAGGTGCCTTTTGTTCCTTCCTAATGTCCTATCTTCACCAGGCCTTTCACACCAAATAGAAGCAGTCATAGAAGAATTTCTGGAAGAAAATATAAAACAGCAAAATGCTAACAATGATAGTCTCAGGACCATGACTTCACAGTTAATTTTTGTCTGTGTTTTGCCTTTTTAAATTATCTTTATTTTAATATTTACACACTACCTGTATTTTGTAATCTATTCCACAAATCTTACATCTAAACATATTCTTGACTTGTAAAATAAGTATATTATAAATTTAGTAGACAGCCAAAACTTAGTTCTTCCTATCTTTATTTTCTAATATTCTTCTGTTAATGTATATTCTTTCTGGTAATAAAAAGTTTTAATTAAAAATGTTTAAAGTGAAGACAGATTTTTATCACCATCTTGTTCCTGTCTTGAAGGCCGAAGTGTTTAAACACATGTGAGCAGGTAGTCATTGTATTTTATTTAGGTTTACAAGCCCCTGGCATTTTTGTTTGTTCATGGCATAATGGTTCATTTTGAAACCATAAATTTTGAGGGTATTCTTAATATTATCACCCAAACTAGCACATATGGACGCTTGTTACTCTTCGACTAAAAATCAGGAGTCACAGTCTTCAAACATTTGCGGTGCGAACTCATCTGATCTTTGATGAAACAACACCACGCAATCTCAACATGGCATGGCCATTGTGGAACAGAAGATTCAGGAAGATCTTCTCTTACATATGGGATTCCTCATCTCAGTCCCATATGCAAAATTCAAACTGGGTCAGATATTACATGCTAAGGTCTTTTTATTTCTTCCAGATTAAATCCCTATGATATGTCTAGTAAAAACCCAAGAATAGTTTGAATCACTTTTTCATTCCACAAATATTTGTTGAGCACCAACTATATACTAGGCACTGTGCTAATGCTAAGGACAAAATTACGATGAAACTTTATATTCTGATTGTATAAAAATCAACCCAGGAAATATGTATTAACATTAAATTCAGTCTTTTAGTAAAGCATATATTTTTAAGCAACCAAAGAAACTTGCCCAATAACGGAAACGGAAAAATTCAGTACTACTACAGGAAATGACATCCTCAAATGCCACTTCATAGCGGTTGTCATGTTGCCACAAGGAATACTGCAATCTCAACAGTGAACTAAAAGTTGAGAGAGGCAGTAAAGAGGTAATGTGTGGTGAGGAGCCTAGGAGACTGACCAGGTTGAAGGTGACCATAGCTTTAAACCACCATGTCTAGAAGGGAAAACTTCAGACCCATTTTGGCAGCGTCTGACCCAAGCTCAGCGTCCATGCCCAGTCCCTGGAAGGTGTCATCGCTCTTGGTGAATAAGCATGAGTTTGCCATATATGGATATTTTGTAGCAATAAAACAGGAGAGCGGCATGTCCATCTGGTCTGTCCCAGGGTTTTCTGCCACATCTGAGGTCAGGAATCAGCAGAAGAAGCAGTCCCAACCTCATGGTCCTTTCTGCTGACTTTTCATACAATTCTGAGTACTTGACTGGCTTCTACATTTCCATGAGGGTCCACTTCAATCCTTATTATTGCTTCTGGGGACAGGAACACCAGGGAGAAAATAGATCTGCATCAATAAGTATTAAAAAGACAAATTGTAACAAGTGTTGGTGAGGTTATTGAAAAATTGCTGGTCCGTATGTAAAAATGGTACAGTCACTTTGAGAAAGAGTGTGATCATTTCACAAAATGTTAAACAATAGTTTTTACCATTTAATTCAGTAACTTCTCTCTTAGGTATCTACCCAAAAGAAATGCAAAACCATGTCCACAAAAGAATTGTATGTGAACTTTCATAGTGACATTATTCATGATACCCCAAAGTAGAAACAACCTAAATGCCCATCAACTGGTAAAGGGATTAAAAAAATAAAACAATAGTGAGAACATCCATACAACAGCATCTTACTCAACAATAAAAAGGAACAAAATACTGATACATGCTTCAAATTGGATGAACCTCAAAAAACACTGTGCCTTGTTAAAGAAGCAGCTACAAAAGACTGCATATTATATTATCCCATTTATACAAAGTGTCCAGAAAAGGAAAAATCTATAAAGACAGAATGTTGAATAGTGTTTGTTTAGGATTGGGGTTGGTAATGAGAGTGACTGAAATGGGCACAGAGTTTTTTTGAGTGATGGAAATTTTCTAAAATTAGATTGTGGCAAAGGTTGCACAATTCTGTAAATATACTAAAAAATCACTGAACAAATGAATTTTATAGTATAAATATAGTAAATTATATCTCATGACATTGTCCGGAAAGCAACAACCTCAGAAAACTGTGAAACGACAAGAAGTGTACCAACATATGCATAATAGGAAAAGAGGGCTGAAATTATTTGAAAATAATAGCTGAAAAATTCCCAAATTTGATTTTTTTTAAAAATTAACCTAGAGATAAAACAAGTTCAGAAAAATTCTAAGTAGGATAAACAAAGAGAAATCTATTGCTAGACTAGTATAGTCAAACTGATGACAAAGAGAGTATCATAAAGACACATGATAAACAAGGGTAATAAAAATATGATTAATAGCTTACTTCCATCTGAAGAAATGAATGGGATGACATATTCTCAAATAGTCAACCAAGAATTCTATATCCAGCCAAACTCTATTGAAAGATGAAGATGAAGTGAAGACATTCCCAGATAAAGACCGGGAGACTTCATTGTTAGCAGACCTGCCAATAAGAAATACTAAAGGAAGTCCCTGAGGCTAAAAGGAAATAGCTCCAGATGGTAACTTGAAACTAGAGGAAGAAATCAAGAGCACAGGAAATGGTAACTATGCAAGTAAATATAAAAGACTACATAAATATTATTTTTTCCTTTCTTCTCTTAATTTCCTTAAAAAAACATAAGCCTGAATAAAGCAATAACTGTAATACTCTATTGGTGGGTTTATAACATATATAGATAAAATATGTGACATTAATAACACAAATGTGTTATTAATTAAAGGTAATTGATCTATATTGGAGTAAAATTGTTATATTTTACTGAGATTAAGTCAGTAATAACTGAAGTGGACTGTGATAAGTTAAGATGTATGTATATTTTAGTCTCTAGGACAACCATTATCTGAAAATAATTTTAAAATATGGTTCATAAATGAATAGAGGAAATAAAATGCTACATGAAAAAAATTTCCAACACAAAATAAGGCAATAATAGAGGAAAAAATAGACATGAGACATATAAAAAACAAATAGCAAAATTCAAGATGTAAATATAACCATATCTATAATTAGATTAAATGAGAATAAGCAAAAACTCCACTTGAAAAGCTGATGTTATCAGACTGGATATAAAGAAACATACAACTGGGCAGGCCACAGTACCTCAGTGGCAGAGTTCCCGACTGCCGGAGACCCTGGTTCGTTTCCCGGTGCCTGCCCATTTAAAAAAAAAATACAAAAAGTGTCTTTAAAAGAGACACTTCACATTCAAAGACACAAACAGTATGAAAGAAATTGATGGAAAAAGATATATCATGTAAAACATAACCATAAAAGAGATGGAGTTGTCATATTATTTATCCGTCAAAATAGACTTCACTGAATAAGTATTATTAGAGACAAAGAGCCTCATAACCCATAACACATGAAATAAAACCAGAGAGACTTAAAGGGAGAAATAGATAATTCAGCAATAAAAGATCATTAGCTCACACCCACACAAAGTGGACTCAGAATGGATTATAGTTATAAATGTAAGACCTATAAAACTTTTAGAAGAAAACCTTTGTGACTTTCGGTTAGGCAAATATTCCTTAGATATGATTATCAGAAACGTGATCCCTAAAAGGAAATTTTGACATATTGGACTTTAATCAAAACTGATAACTTTTGCGCTTCCAAAGTTACCATTAAGAAGATGTAAAGACAAGATGGAAGAAAATATTTTAAAATCACATATTTGATAAAAGACTGTATTCATAATGTGTAAATAAATTTTATAATTCACTTATTTAAAAAACTGCCAGTTAAAACTTGGGCAAATATTTGAGTAGCTATTTCATCAAAGAAGATTTACAAAAGAAAAATAAACAAACAAAAAGATGCCCAATACCATTAGTTATTTGGGAAATACAAATTAAAATTACAATTAGATAAACCTATTAGAATAGCTATATTAAAAAAGACTCGACTGTACCAAATTCTGGCAAGAATGTGGCCTGTCCGACACAGCAAGCCATCTCACTGCCCACCCCCTCTCTCCATGGGACATGACTCCCAGGGGTGTAAACCTCCCTGGCAACGTGGGACAGAAATCCTAGAATGAACTGGGACTCAGCATTAAGGGATTGAGAAAAACCCTAGAATGAGCTGAGATTTAGCATCAAGGGATTGAGAAAACCTTCTCGATCAAAAGTGGGAAGAGAGAAATGAGGCAAAATAAAGTGTCAATGGATGAGAGATTCCAAACAGAGTTGAGAGGTTATCCTGGAGGTTATTCTTACGCATTATGTAGATATCACCTTTTTAGTTAAGACATAACAGAGAGGCTGGAGGGAAATACTTGAAACTGTAGAGCTGTGTTCCAGTAGCCATGTTTCTTGAAGATGATTCTATAATGATATAGCTTTTGCAATATGACTGTGTGATTGTGAAAACCTTGTGTCTGATGCTCCTTTTGTCTATGTTATGGACAGATGAGTAAAAAATATGGATAAGAAAATTTAAAAAACAGGGGAAACAATTAAAATAAATTGACTAGATTGAAATATTAGTGGTCAATGAGAGTGATGGCGTGTATGAGTTTTTTCTTTTGTCTTTTTTTTGCTGGAGACATGCAAATGTTCAAAAAAATAATCATGGTGATGAATACACAACTATGTAATGATGTCATGATTGTAACCATGTCAAGAATGTTTGTATTTTTGTTTGTTTGTTGTTTACAATAAAAATATTTTAAAAAGAAAGAAAGAAAGAAAAAAAGAACGTGGCTTGTAGTGCAAATGAAAGGATTTGGGAGTTGGCCAAGAAAAAAAGGTATGACCACTAGGTAGCAGTAATACACAAGTTGTTCATTGGGCCTGCCACACACCCTCACAGCAGGAAACCTTTCAGAGTTCAGAGATGCTAAGAGTCATCAGAGGAGAAGCGGGGGAAGGGGAAATTTCCCCAAACTTTTGGAGGAGAGGAGAAAGCACTGCGGGGAACCTCTGGGCCAAAACAATTCTGAGAGCTTACTTAAAGTAGCATGACAACTGAGAACAAACTGCCACTTGCAAAGATAAAATCAAAGAAGCTAAGTAAATAGTAAATACTGTGTTATGTTAAATTTGAATTGGAAATATCAGTGAGAACTATTGATTCTTATTTTCTTTGAAACACTATATATATTTTGTGATTTTGGCCACTGAAGAGGCCTAAAAGCAATAAGCATAGTTGGCCCCCAAGTATTGTTCCCCTTTCAAAGGAACCCATTGCACAAATGGCTGATTGCAGGTTTGTGGCAGGGAAAATACTAGAAGAGTCTGGGACCCCCTTGTGAAAGAGAGCAAGGGCGCCATCAAAGAGTGATGGGCCCTGTGAAAAGGACACAGGGACCAATGGAGGGGCTCCCATTAGCCAAAGAAGAGACACTGTGTTTATCAAGAAGAATAATGAATGCAATGGTTTAAGACACAATAATGAATGTGATTGTTTAATTAAAAAAAAAAACCCTCATGATTTCGCAGTGATACAGAGAGAAGGAAGGACAAGGAAAAGAAAGGTATGAAAGCTGAAAGAGGTGTACACAGGGCCCAAATGTAGGGCAGACAGTAGAGTCCCAAAGTAGAGGGACAGGGCAGGAGAGCTGAGAGAGGCACCCCCAAGTGCACAGCACCTTAACTGAATACAAGGTAACAACCATTTTTTGCAATGACTCTATTTTAACTTCTTATTAACTTACTGTGAGGTGTCAGAATAGAAATGCCCTCCAATATCAGTCTGGGAAGCAGATATTTCGTTTAAGCATTTTAAGTGAAAAAAACTAATGAAGTCAGATTTGACTCATGCCAAATTTACTTACTATTCTCATTGACTGGTGTGGTGTTGTTATGGATTGAATTGTGTCTCCTCCCCCCAAGAATACATTGACCCTCTAACCGCTGGTACCTGTGAATGTGACCTTATTTGGAAATAGGGTCTTTGCAGATGTAATCAAATTAAGATGAGGTCATGCTACATTAGGGTAGGCCCTATGCAGTCTGACTGGTGCCCTTAAAGAAGAGGAGAAGAAACCCAGACGCAAGGGAAGATGGCATGTGAAGATGGAAGAGGAGGTCTGATGCTGCCACAAACCAAGGTATGGCAGAGGCGGGAGCCAGGAAGCAGAGAGGAAGACTTCTTCCCTAGAACCTTCAGTAAGGAGGCCGGCCCTGCCAACACCTTGGTTTTGGACTTCTAGGCCCCCAAACTTAGAGAATATATTTCTGTTGTTTTTTTTTAGCCACCCAGTTTGTGGTACTTTATTATGGCAGCCCCTATAATACAGGTGCCATTCTTTCAAATAATGTATGCTCAATTCTTTCATTATCCACATCCTCTCCAGTAAAAGATTCCATCAATGTGAACATACTGATGGCTCGATTTTCTTGTCTCTCCCAGTAATTTTCCTCTTCAAAATCACTTCTTCCACTCTACTCAGCCCAGTTCATGAAGCACAAGATCCTTTTTGCTTTCATCTTTTCCTAAAGTTTGCATTTATGTGCTGAGTCCCTCAGAACCAGCTGTACTTAACAGTGTCATCTTCACCTCTTGAGATGTGCGGGCTTAAGTCCTTCTCACTTATTGTCACCTAATCTTCAACCACATCAGCACCTGTTTCTTGGGTACAAGAATATTATCTGCTTCCTGCTGCTTCACATCAATATAATCAAGAAGCAATCAAAACCTTTCCTGGCCACCGATCACACATGTTTTCCCAGCGTTGAAACCTGCTTCCTTCTTTTCATGTCTTGCTAATATTTATCAATCTTTTCTTACATTTTTCCCTTTCTTCCATGCTAGAAAACTTTCTAGAATGATTTCGGTAACATTCGAACCAAAGATAGAATACTCTTTTCTATGGACATTTTAATAGCTCGCTATCCTCTTTTTGTTTTTTCTTTTTTGATTTTTTTCCAGCACCAAGCCAGAAAAAAGTACACGAGAGAACATGCAAATATCATCTCTCCAAGGCACACACCAAACCAGCCATAATTGAGGTTTTCAAAGACTTCGAGAAAATGCTTGCTCATATTTAAGTTCTCTTTTTTTTCTGTTTTGACATCCCTCTTGTTGGTTCCTTCTTCCAGCTTTTCTTCTTCATAGTTATTAGTAGCATCTTTTCCTCCACTATCATCATTATTACTTTGCTTTTCACCTTCCCAGAGCCATACCATCAGAACACTATCTCGTTAGTACACTGTCCCAGTACAAAGGGTATACGTACATCAATTTGGAATCTACATATTTAATTATTTTGGTAGTAGCAACTGCAGCTTTGGGCATTTTTTTTAGCTTCTGCAATTCTTTGTCTTGTCATCTTTCTTCAGTTTCGTGTCAGCTTCATTTTATGCTGCCAGATGTAGATTTTGCCGACTAAATTTAACTTTAAATTTAATTTAATTTTAAGTTAAATTAAAACTGACAACCTTGAAGAACTTCTATTGCTTTTTTCCTTTCTTATTCTTTACAAGAAAAATATGATCTAAGCCTGTTAGTAAGGATTAATAGTTTGAAAAGGACGCTGTGTTTGAATGTCAGTCATAGATTTGGGGAGTGCTGATATGAATGCGTTGATGTGCAAAGCGAACATCTGGCAGGTTCTGGTGAAGAGGTGGGAATCTGAGTAGTCAGATCAGTTTTGATTTGAGGCCGAGTGCTACTTTCAATTAATGGTAGCCTTGAAATGAGATGTAGCTTTCCCTCAGAAAATTATCAAATGGTTTTTCAGTTTCAGTGTAGCCGTTCATATCAGTGAAGGACCTGACATGCAACTAGAACAATAGAATTCTGTTCAACATCCACCTGGTAGTTTGTGATAAGGCCAGGAGATTTATCTGGAGTCAACTTATTGTATTGAATCAGATATAAATTGCAGGGCCCTGACCACCTAGGTTTAAATCCGGACTCCAGCATTTACACTTTAGATAAATATACTGACTATGTGTCAAACTGCTGTTTTTGCATTCATAGAGGAATGTTCACAATAATATTTACTTCATCTATGTCTACTAAATAGTTCCTAAAATCTCTTTCAGAGAATGAACTAAAAATGAATAAATGAATAGTAAATCCATCTTCATCTCAAGTGGACATAACTGCTCCTGTTTATTTGGTCTGCAACTACCCTTGCAAAGTTGGACTTCAACAACCTTCTCTGCACTTCAAGGAGCAAATGGACAGTGGGGCGCTGACCCCTTCGAGTTCCCGAGCATAGAACGTATCCTACCAAGAGAGAAGGAAGCTGTCAATGATGCCTTGGCATTTCTGGAGCCTCAAGACAAAGAGAGTGCTGGAGGAGAATAACCGATGCTTCTTGAGGGAGGAGCTTCACCAAAATCATAGACTAGATTTGACTACCACAGCAGGGGGAGACCTGGAAAAATCTGTGACATTCTCAGCATGAAAGGAAATATTACTGTAGTGTCTTCAGATGTTAAAATGAATGTTTCCTCACAGTTTGTTTGGTCTGGTGTCCTCATTTTGGAATGTGGAAGCTAACACCCAGAGCCAACTGCCCAGGGTCACAGCCAGAACCGAGAGCCCTTCCCTCCACAACTCAGCTGCTCTCGCAGGAAAGGGGGCTGTAGCCCATGCTACTTAGCCAGCATTTCCCATCCAGGTTGTTTTGAAAGATGAAATGTGGCCATATTACATACTGAATATTCTATTTCCCTTTTCCTCTCTATCTCAAAAAAACAATGTTTTTCACCCAGTGTGTGACTCATATGTTTATTAAAGAAGTGTTTCTGGGCCACTGCTTTACATCTTCATTTTGCTCTTTTCCAGGACACACAGTGGGAAAAAGAAAGTACCACAAAGGTGCTGCTGCATTTATTAACAACCCTGGGTTTTTCTTTTCGGCAAGATCTGGCTGGATATCTAGGGAAGAAGCTTTTTGATTCTCCACTTTTCTAGGTGTCAGAGGGTAGGTGTCTGTTGGCCATGGGGCCATACAGGGGACCCTATTACTTGATTGGACAAGTATAAATTATTAGCCACATTGGAAAGCTTCAGTGAGGGCTCTCAGCTTTCACATCCTAATGCTTTCCTCTGGGTCTAGCCTTCTCTCATTTAGCTGCCTCCAGAGGTTGCTGGCTTTCTCTAGCCTCTACATTTGTGCTGAGGCCTCAACACAAACTTGGCAATTAATGATAATCAAAATTTTGCACCCTCTTCAATTTTAAACTATGGTTTTGCTTCCACCCCTTAACCTGGCAATTGCTGCTTCTTCTTTTTTTTTTTTAAACGAAATAAAAACCAAACCAACATAACAGGATATGTAGACCAACAAAACCATGGACAAACGTACATACTTGATTGCTTAGGGGTAACTGATTTTAATGAAGTTTTTCAAGTCGAACAATTGCTGGGGATTAGTAATACACTTAAGTGAGATTTGTATATTGTGTCACATTAAGTTATACGCCATATTCTCCTGGCTTCTATGAGAATCCTGGCTGCAGGGAGCTTGGCTGTAAACTGTCAGTGCACAGAGGAAGCATCTATCAGGATCTTGTGGGAAATAGAAATCTGAGCTGGCCATTAGGGCTCAAGTCTGGTTTGGGGCCCAAGAACTTCTTTTGGTTACTACCAACCCTTAAAAAAAAGATAGAGACCTGTTTTTTTCTCTCAAAGAATTGTTAGAAGACTCTCCATGTCAAGGTACCTGTCCATATCATCAAGGGGTCTGGCATATAGTCGGAACAACTTATGTCGATCACCTTGAGCCTTCTGAAGTCTCAGCTCCTCCTGCCAGGAGAGCCAGGCTCTGGCAAACAACCAAGGTCAGATGTTACTCAGCACTTCCTGGTGCCAAAACTCCCATTTCGATGCACTAAGGAGGGCAGTAGCCATTAGCTACATTTTTTTTTTTAATAGAGTAGATTGAGAACAAAAAATAAGGGTAATCATAACTTTCTGATTGCTCCTCACTATTGAATATTACCCAGGTAACAAGTAAATATCATCATGGGGCCAGTTGCAATTTATAGGGAAATAGTGATGTTCCTAAAATTGTGACTGCCTTCCAAAACATGACATTCACATTACTAGACAAAGATTTTTACATATATACATATAAGCTTGTGGATTTATTTGTTAAGGGAAATAATAAAAGGATTAAAAATTGCCTTTAAAATAACGGTGAAAATGTACAGTGACTTCGGAGTGATGACAATCTTAGCCAAATTGAGAAAATTTGAAATGTTACCTCTAAAAGTAGCTACTAATACTTGCACAGCGATGTGGTTCCAGCCACTGCTCTACATGTTTTGGGTATATTAACTAATTTGATTCTCACAGCAATCCATTTTGCCTGTGAGGACACTGAGGACGGAGAGGCTAAATAACTTGTCCAGGTCACTCATCCAGTAAGTTGCTGCATCTGTGCCTCTGCAAAGCTGGGATGAGGCAAATGACAGAACTATCAGAATTCTTCACAGTTTCAATATTTTAATTTTGTGATTTTGATGTTCATACAGCATCATGACCTTGAATGTTCTATTTATATATCATGGCCATGTGATTTGGTACCCTGAGCTGTCACCATGGCAACATGAGGTTGAGGTCTCATGCCCAGAGCTCAGGCTGTGCTTGGAGATCATACAGGGCCAGTCTCCAGGCCACTTCGGCACAGAGACCAAGGACTACTCCTCTAAACTCTAACTTCTATATTTCTGGGCAAGGAGGAAACCAGAAAACACAGAACCACCCATTGAGCCACAAATAAGCTAATGGCCTTGCAAACCAGCATGCTTTCTTAGAGAAAGGATACACTTGGGAAAAAGAGACGAGGCCCCTGGTTTAGAGAAGGAAAAAGAAAATGAAAGAAAAATCTGTCCAAAAATCAAACTGACTCATTACTGTGTACATTTATATGTGAATTCTTCAATATTTATGTTATATTTAAAGAAAAAGCGTATATTAAGAAAACCAACATGGCTTAGTCCAGTCTTCTGCTTTTCTGTTTTCCTCCTAAACCTGGCTAAATGTTTTCATGAAAATGGAGAAAAGGATCATAGTGGGGAAAAAACCTAGACAGAAGGAAAAGAATCCAAACTGTTAAGAATCTAATGAAGAAAGTCAATGGCTCAAAATTCAAGTCATGTTCAAAATAGCCCAACACTGTTTTTCAGATAAGTTTATTCTTCAATTGAAAAATTACGTCATCCCATTATTCTTGTTTGCTTGTTTTGCATTGTTTTGTATTTTAGTTCTCAGGGAAGAATGAGCCCTAAAGAGGTCTGGGTTTATTTATTTTACTTATTCCCTTGTCTTCACTCCGCCTTGACCATTCACTTCTAGATAGAGATACCTTACAGTTTAGAAGTTCTGTAGCTGTTTCTACTATCTTTGCTACTTGAAGAAAAGCTTGGGGATCATTGAAAAAGCCAAGGTCTGACAGTATAATTTAGGTGAGTTGCAAACAGGTATTTCTCTTCTCCAACCTAGAGGCTAGTGAAATTGCTTTACACTGTCAAGTAATCAAAACTCAGCATTTGTTGCACATGAGTGTTTCATTCTGCCACAATCTGCTTGGCTTTATCCACCAAATAGACCAGCTTAATATATATTTCAAAATGGTCTTGGTTAATTCAGGGGAAAAAAAATCTGCCACTGGAGTCTGAGGCCCCTTTGCTAGGGTAGGTCCTTCCTCTCTGGGCACCTTACCAAATAAGGAGGTGTCCCTCAGCTCCCCTGGATCTCAGATCCCATCCACCTGCCTATTTCATATGTGGGACGCTTTTGCAAATCAGTCACTATCTGACAGGGAGCCCTGCCCAGATCTTTATCTCCCTTGCTCCCACAATAGACAACTAAACTATAAAAATATCATTCAAAATTTTAATTATTAAAATTGTTCCTGATTATGAAAGTATTATATACTCAGCAAAGAAAATTTTGAAAATGCCAAAAGGAGTAATAATAAAAATAAAATTCAGCAGAAATCCTATAGTGTGTGTGTGTGTGTGTGTGTGTGTGTGTGTGTTTGTGTGTAAAAACTGTTGGACCATAATGCATAAAGAGTTTTTGTGTCAATTTTATCCAGCCTACTTTCTCTCCAACTCCTTGAAAGACTAAACCTGAGCAGGGTCTGCTCTGCCAGCTCCTTCCCACTCTCTCACCTGCCTGGGGCCCCCCCCACCTACCTGATTGGATTATAGAGGATTTTTTTTTTCCCTTTCCCAATAGAATGTTCACATTGACTTGCTGCCCTCTGGTGGGTCCACTAAGGCATTTATCATAAATGCTGTGGAATTCACTCTGGCAATGACCGCTGACATAAAAATCCCTGTGGTTCTTGAGTATAGTTTTCCTTCTGGGGAATTAGAATCTGACTTCATGGGATTAGGAATTTGCTACTGGCCTGAACAACAGAGAAATAGCTGGAAGCCCCCGACCCACCCAAAGTGGAAATGAAATAACTCACTTGTAAATAAATCATGGGCCAAAAAGAAAATCAAAGGGAAATTTGATAGTGTTTCAAATTATAATAAAATGCAAATAAGACATATCAAAATTTGTGGGATGCCTCTAAAGCAGTACTTGGGAAATTTATAGCACTAAACACCTATATTAGAAAAGAAGAAAGGTCACAAGCCAATGACTGCAGCTTCCATCTTAAGACACTAGAAAAAGAAAAGCAAATGAAACCAAAATGAGTAGATGAAAGTAATAAAGATCGGAGCAGAAATCAATGAAGTTGATAACCAAAAAGTAATAGGTCAATGAAACTGATAGCTGTTTCTTTGAGAAGATCTGTTAAATGGATGAGCTTCTCTTTTCTCTACCTCCTCTTTACCCTGCTGGTGAGGGAGGCAGTCCCACCCTGGGGTTTTGGAAATAGGCAAACACACAACACCTGCCACTGGGCAGATGAGACTGGCAGCGGTTTATTAGTGAGACGTACTCACAGCCCTGGGGAAAGAGGACGCTGCATGCCACGCAAGGCCACACAGGGGTTGTGCTTAGGGATAAAATGAACGAACAGGAGCTGTGGGAGGCAGGCTTCGCAGCAACAAGACAGCAGGGCACCCTTGGTTCCCATGGGAGAATGTGATCCCCTTGTTTAATTCCTTGGGCCAGAAATGAAACCCATGAGATTGAGGAATGGGTAGAGTACAGCTGGTCTGATTGATAAGGGAACTAGCCTCATGGGGAATCTTTCCCCAGATATGTAGGGGACATATCAGGTAACAGGTAGGAAATTGAGTTAGGCCTTTGGGGCTCTATGAGACTCAAGGATGTCAGTGCAGCTCTTGAAAATTTAGGTTTTACAATGCAACCTCTAACCCAATAGGTCAAGAGAGGAGACACAAATTACAAATATCAGAATAAGAAAGACAACATCATTATATATTCCACAGATATTAAAGGATAATAATGGAATATTACGAACAACTTTACATCAATATACTCAATAACTTAGATGAAAGAGATGAATGTCTTGAAAGACAAAAATGACCAAAGTAGACCCAAAAGGAAATAGATAACCTGAATATCACTATATCCATTAAAGAAATTGAATTTGTAGTTAAAAACCTTCCTAAAAAAGGAAACTTGAAGTCCAGATGACATCACTATTGAATTCTAGCAAACATTTAAGGAAGA